>CM055063.1:48299427-48363279 GCA_029204045.2 Tillandsia leiboldiana | reverse complement strand
TCAAGGTAAGTATGATCTCAACTTCAACTTTTGGTTTTTATCTTGTGATTTGTTGCATGTCTCGACTAACTATTTGCTAACTATTTGGGCATGTAATATAACTAACAAGTTGATGTTCACTAACAAGTTTGTGACACTTGGTTTTTGATTGCATAGAAGATATGTTGGTTCTTAACTCTGATCAATTACATATCTATATATATATATTAGTTTGTCACAAACATGTTCATGACATTTGGTTTTTACGTGCAAAGAAGATATGTTGGTGTTTTTTAACTATGATCAGTTTACATATCTGAATATAAATGTCATGGTAAGTATAAATGAGTTTAAACTTCATCTCTGTTTGTGGTTTTTGAATAATACAAAATTCTTGAGGTATCTAACGATTTCTTTTGTCAAGAATGATTTTTTTTTGCAGAGAGTACAGATGTCTAAGTCTAGAGTCTGTTTTAGGAGTTTAACTCATGTATTGTATTTTGGATCTCCATTGTAAATTTTTGTTGTATGGTGATAGCAACAAAAATATCTTTTTGAATTTTCTTTAGTGGATCTGTGTTTTGTCACGAAACCGCCAAAGGGGGAGATTGTTACGGAATTTGAGTTGGCGTAGTTTCGTGAAAGTTTCAAGTCCTGAAGATTGAAGGTGAAGAAAGTTGAATCATTTAACTCAATCTCAAGAAAGAAGAATTCAAAAGGATCATGTATGTTTAACTAAAGAATTTGTGTGATCCGAATACTTCTTGTAGTGTAGAAACACTTGGAAGAATCTTTCATTGCATAAAAATCAAAAACTGGACTTGGGACATGTTCAGGATCCGGATCAGGCTGTTCGATCCGGATCCCGAAGGTGGTTCGTTCATATATCGTCGCAATCCGGATCGTAGTCTCTTGATCCGGATCCCGAACGTTGAGTTTACCATCTACCTTGAACGATCCGGATCTTGCTTCGCAATCCGGATCCCGAACGTTGATGTTTGGTGAACTGTATGAACGATCCGGATCGTAGTCACATGATCCGGATCCCGAACCTTCGTTTTTCTGGAATTGGCTGTTTCGTTGTGACGATCCGGATCTCAGTTATCACGATCCGGATCGCCGTCCGTAAAATTCCAGAAATGGCAGGTTTTTGGTTCTTATCTCCTTCCTAGGGTTTCTAACCTATAAATAGACCCTATGTCTTTCTTTCTAGGGTCAATCCACATAGCCGTCATTTTCATATATCATCTTATACGGCTATAGATCCACATATAGAGAAGAAAGGAAATCATTAGAGAATACTCTATGTTTCTTCATCTATTTTGATTAGTTTGATTCTAGGTTTTCATACTCACATCTTGAGTTGAATCAAACTAATGAATACTTAGATGGTATTTCCGATCTATCTTTGATCTAAGTATTCGGCGGATCATCACCACCCAAAAAAAAACAACGATTACCCCAAAATCGGCGCGTGGATTCGCGTGTCCTTGTGGATACAAGGTTCATTCGCTCTCGTGGATTCGGAGCGAGGCACGTTCGTGGATTCGAAGGGTGCTATTGGGTGAAGACCGTGGATTCGGTCGGACGTCGTGGATTCGACGTTGGACGCCGTGGATTCGGCGTTGGGCGCAGATCGTGGATTCGAGAAGCGTCTGGAGCGAGCGGAGAAGATCCTCTAGGAGCGTATGGAAAAGGTTGAGTCGTAAGTGTGTACGGTAAATCACCTTGTACGTGTTTTAATTCTAGTGGATTTCTGCCGTGTTATCGGTCCCGTGGTTTTTTACTCCTGTGATGGAGTTTTCCACGTAAAAATCTTGCGAGTTATTTTCATTTCCGCATTGGGTTTTTTATCGCAACGATTTTTGAGTGTTTATACGTTTACACCTATTCACCCCCCTCTAGGTGTTTCTTCCCCTATTTAGATCCGTATTATATACGACCCAACACTTTCCAATAAGCATAATTAGTCCCATCAAAAAGAGGAGGTCTATAAATATTACCACTTTCACCCATCAAGATAGATAAACCTAAAACCCGCTCTGATACCAATTGTAGAGTTATGAATCCCAAAGGATCTAAATAGGTACTATCAAACAACTAGAGGGGGGGTGAATAGGTGTAATACTTAAAAACTCAATCTCAGTGCAAAATAAAAACCAATGCGGAAAATAAAAACAGCACACCGAGATATACGTGGAAACTCCAATCCAGGAGAAAAACCACGGGACCAACACGCAATAACAATCCACTAAGAATAGAAGAATAACAAGGTGATTACCGACTCCACGGACTCAAACCCCTCCTTCAGCTTCTTCGGACCTTGCGCTGACCGGTTGGATATCCACGCAATAACAATCCCTAAGAAAAGAAGAATAACAAGGTGATTACCGTCTCCACGGATTTAACCCCTCCTTCAATTTCTTGGACCTCGCGCTCCACCGTTTTGCCCGTCCACTGCTCACGTTCGAATCCACGAACGCACGCTTCGAATCCACGAAACGCCTTTAGCACACCGAATCCACGATGCCACGTCGAATCCACGACGCAAACTCAGTCGATAAGAATATTGACTTCGATGGTGATCCTCTGCTTAGATTCTCATTGAGGAACCGTAGAAGAAATCTCTAAGCAAAGATTAGATCAATTCGACAAAAGATATGTTCTTGAAAGAACCATCGAATTGACCTAAAAGAGGCTATGAAGAAGATCGATAAAAACCTAGCCTCTAGGGTTGCTCTCAAGTGTTTTATAAATTGATCGGCCGTAGCTCCCACATTTTTGAGAAACCCTAAGTGTCTATTTATAGTTTAGAAACCTTTGGAAAGAGATAAGAATCAAAAACTTACCTTATCTGGAAATTTTCAGGACGGCGATCCGGATCGGATTTACTGCGATCCGGATCGTCGTAACGAGATTGACGATTCCAGAAAACCAAGGGTTCGGGATCCGGATCGCATTGCCCGATCCGGATCGTTCATACAAATCAGAAAACTTAACATTCGGGATCCGGATCGGAAATTGCATGGATCCGGATCGAAGTCTTGTATGAAGCAACAACCTTCGGGATCCGGATCGTTGGCCCTGATCCGGATCCTGAACATGTCCGAACACCAGTTTTTGATTATTATGAAATTAAAAATTCTTCCAAGTGTTTCTATACTATAAGAAAGTATTCGGATCACCAAAATTATTTAGTTAACCATACCTGATCCTTTTGAATACTTTCTTCTTGAGATTGATGTAACTGATCCACAATTCTTCAACTTCAATCTTCAAGATTCAAGACACTGAGTGTCAACTTGAGCTCTTGTTGAATCTTCTCTAAGTCTTTGATTGCTGATTGACAATTTGATCCCTTTAAGACTCTGACTCAACTCACTGACTTGACTCACGAAATATGCCAATACCAAAAAGCCGTAACATGTAGCTGGAGAGTTTTGGGTACCTGGACTTCTCAGACAGTATTTAGTTACTTCCTTTTGGGTCTGGCTTCTGCCAGCTGTATATATTGTAGTAGCGGTGTGAGAGACATCTATAGTTTATTTTACTGTTGTACTTTTTACTTCCAGCTTCTGTCTGAGTTACAGTAGTTTTAGTTAGCTCTGATTACTTTATGCTCTTTTATTATTATTGCTTATCTGAGCAGGTTACCAACGCTTCGTGTATGTGGGAAATACCGCATGCACGGCGGATCTGTGAGCGGGCCCGGGTTCTGGTTTACACCCGGGGCGTGACAGATTAAGTTGGTATCAGAGCTTAGGGATGGGTCAGTTGGGACTTAGGAAACCCTAGGCTTTTGGACAGACCCTAGGATGTTAGGGCGTGAGTGGCGTGACAGTTTGCGGAAGTCGGTGATTTTGATAGTTAACTCTTCCTGTGAGTGAAGAGGGATCGACATAGTCTATTTCTGTTGAACCATTATGTTGGCTGCAGACAACATAAGGTTACAGAAATAGGGGGATGTCTTTGACTTCCGCCAGATTGGGTCGTGTGGGGTTTTGTTACTGATGTTTGGTTCCTTGTGGCAGGATGCCTCCTCGACGTCGGATTCCCACTCGGGGTGTCCCTTCGCCCCCTGTTGAGCCAGAGCAGCCTACACCCCCCGAGCTTACTGAGTTGAGGGCCTTGGTGGCCCAGTTGGCGGAGGGTCAGCGCCGCCAGGAGCAGAGGATTGAGCAACTGCTTGCTCGGAGGGAGGCACCACCCCCAGCTGTTCCGGAGGCTCCTGTGCCCCTTGTTGCACCTTTTGCGCCGTTGGCACCTTCTTCGAGTAGCGGGGCTCCTGAAGCTATCCGGCCTTTGACTGCGGAGGAGGAGCAGGATTTTGCTGACAAACTCTCCCAGTTTGTTAAGCGGGGACCACCTAGGTTCTCGGGGCGGGATGCTCAGCCCCGGGATGTTGGGAGATGGCTTTCTGCGATGGAGAAGCTTTTTCGGGACTTCTTCGTCGACCCGAAGTACCGAGTGCACATGGCGGTGCACTGTTTGGACGGAGATGCAGACTTTTGGTGGCAGCGGGTAGAGCCACTGGAGTTTCGGATCACTCGGCAGTTGCCTTGGGAGGAGTTCCAGCGGATGGTGTTGGACACCTACTTCTCTACCAGTGTGAAGAAAAAGTTGGAGGACGACTTGAAGAATCTGCAGCAAGGCGATCGATCGGCTCATGTCTATTTCCAGGAGTTCATGGAGTTGCTGAACTATGTGCCTTTCGTCGCCCGTGACGGTCCGCACCAGGTAGAGATGTTTGAGGCAGGCCTTCGCCCAGAGATTTTCACACTTGTGCATGCCCAGAGATTTCAGACCCTAGAGGCAGCCGCAGAGCACGCACAGTGGGTGGAGAGAGGTGATCAGGAGGTGGCCAGACGGAGGGCCGCGGTCGCGCAGAGTTCCGACAGGAAGCGACCAGCCCCGGAGGACGGGGGACAGGCCAGCTCATGGAGACCGCCACGGCCGCCGCAGCCCCAGTCTTACGGCCGTGGGCGACCTGATAGGAGAGGGCCAGGTGGACCCCAGAGACCGCAGCAGCATCAGCAGCAGCACCAGCAGCAGAGATCGCAGCAGAGGCAGCAGAGATCTCAGCAGCAGTCCTCGAGGCAGCAGCAGCAGCCGAGATAGCCCCGATCTTCTGACCAATGTATCTTCTGCGGAGGTCAGCATGCCGCTATCACTTGTGACCAGAGATGGGGTCGATGCTTCCGTTGTGGACAGCCGGGGCATGTGCGAGCTACCTGCCCCCTTTCCACTTCCTCGGCACCTTCTTCGGCGTCGACTCCATATTTCCCTCAGCAGCAGCAGCCACCAGCCCAGCGGTCTTATGCCCCAGCGGGCAGGCCGTCCACCTCTCGTCCTACAGATTCTCGACCTCCAGCACCGAGCGGGCGGGTGTATGCCGCCCAGTTAGCAGATTCTTCAGCGGCAGACCAGGTGGTGGCAGGTATTACTCTGCTCCTTGGTATTCGGGCTCGCACTTTATTCGATACTGGTGCATCTCATTCTTTCATTAGTCGAGCATTTGCATCCCTGCATGGTCTAGAGGTAGAGTCCTTGTCATATGCATTAGAGGTGCGGGTTCCTGATCACGTTATGCATGTCGAGGAGCATTGTTTGACATGCCCAGTGCAGTTGGGGCCTTGGATTTTGCCGGCAGACTTGCTTGTCTTGCAGCAGCTCCATGATTTCGACTTGGTGCTGGGGATGGATTGGCTATCCCGTTATTCCGCCACTATCGACTGCAGAGAGAGGACAGTGACTCTTCGTGAGCCAGGGCAGGAGGAGTTCGTATTTAGAGGCTGTCAGAGTACCCTGTTTGCGATGACTATCTCGTCATCGAGAGCTCGGCGGATGATGAGCAGGGGTTGTATCGCTTTCTTGGCGACGGTCGTAGAGGTGCCTACGGTGGCACCGGGACTCGAGGATATCCCTATCGTCCGCGAGTTCCCGGATGTGTTTCCCTCTGAGCTATCGACTTTGCCGCCGGAGAGGGAGGTGGAGTTTGTGATTGATGTGGTTCCAGGGGCCGCACCAATCTCAAAGGCACCTTACAGGATGGCCCCAGCGGAACTGAGGGAATTGAAGGCTCAGTTGCAGGATTTGATGGATGTGGGCTTCGTGAGACCCAGTGTGTCTCCGTGGGGAGCGCCTGTTTTATTCGTGAAGAAGAAGGATGGATCACTTCGCTTGTGCGTGGATTATCGAGAGCTAAATAAAGTGACCATTCGGAACAAGTACCCGCTACCACGAATTGATGATCTGTTTGATCAGTTGCAGGGCGCAACAGTGTTCTCGAAGTTGGATCTTCAGTCAGGTTACCACCAGTTGAGGGTGAGGGCCGAGGACATTCCCAAGACGGCTTTTAGAACCCGGTATGGGCATTATGAGTTTACAGTCATGCCTTTTGGACTAACTAATGCCCCGGCTGCATTCATGGATTTAATGAACCGGGTGTTTCAGCCGTACTTGGATCGATTTGTCGTTGTATTCATAGATGATATTTTGGTCTACTCCCGGAGTGAGGTAGAGCATGAGGAGCACTTGAGGATTGTGCTACAGCTTCTGCGAGAGAAGAAGCTGTTTGCCAAGCTGAAGAAGTGTGCATTTTGGCTTCGGGAGGTTGCTTTTCTAGGCCATGTTATATCAGCCGCGGGGGTGGCAGTGGACCCGACGAAGATTGATGCAGTTCGGGATTGGCCTAGACCGACGACAGTTACTGAGGTTCGTAGCTTTCTTGGATTAGCAGGTTATTACCGTCGTTTTGTTGAGGGCTTTGCGAAGCTCTCTACTCCCCTGACCAGTCTGACGAGAAAGGGGGTGAAGTTTATTTGGTCTGAGCGGTGCCAAGAGAGCTTTGAAGAGCTTAAGAGAAGATTGATCTCAGCACCAGTCCTAGCTCTACCCGTGATGGGCGACGGGTTTGTGATTTATAGTGATGCCTCACACAGCGGCTTGGGTTGTGTCCTGATGCAGCATGGTAGGGTAATTGCCTATGCTTCACGGCAATTAAAGGATTATGAAAAGAATTACCCTACTCACGATTTAGAGCTTGCCGCTGTGGTGTTCGCCCTGAAGTTATGGCGGCATTATCTCTACGGGGAGCACTGTGAGATTTATACAGACCACAAGAGCTTAAAGTATCTATTTACTCAAAAGGAGCTGAACTTGCGGCAACGCCGGTGGTTGGAGCTTTTAAAGGATTATGATTTGAGTATCCTTTACCACCCCGGCAAGGCCAATGTGGTTGCAGACGCTTTGAGCAGGAGATCAGCACAGAGCTTGAGCATGATGATTACTCAGCAGGCACCACTTGTGGAGCAGTTGAGGCGTCTACAGATAGAGGTAGTGTCCCCTGGGGTCTCTGCTAGACTCTTGTCCTTGGTCTTGCAGCCCACTCTGTTGGTTAGGATTGATGAGGCACAGAGTGGGGACCCCTACTTGACGAGGATCAGATCGCAGCTTCAGGCAGAGCAGTTAGGGGATTTTTCAGTGGATAGCTCGGGAGTACTGCGGTACAGGGACCGAGTGTGTGTGCCTACAGATTCGGAGATCAGGGATCAGATTCTGAGAGAGGCTCACTATACACCTTATACCGTCCACCCTGGAGGTACTAAGATGTATAGGGACCTCAAGGCACTCTTTTGGTGGTCTGGAATGAAGCGGGATATTGGAAGATTTGTGGCTCAGTGTTTAACTTGTCAGCAAGTGAAGGCGGAACATCGGGTACCTGCTGGCAAGTTGCAAAGTCTTCCAATTCCCGAATGGAAGTGGGACCGCATCACCATGGATTTTGTGACTGGGCTACCGAGATCACAGGGTGGAGCCGACGCAGTTTGGGTGATTGTTGATAGACTTACCAAGTCAGCTCATTTCCTGCCTGTGCAGATGACTTGGTCCATGGAGCGCTTGGCACAGCTTTATTTGGCTGAGATTGTGAGATTGCACGGAGTACCAGCGTCCATTGTGTCAGATCGAGACCCGAGGTTCGTGTCACGGTTTTGGGGGAGCTTACAGTCAGCCATGGGTACTCGGCTTAGTTTCAGCACGGCATTCCACCCACAGACAGACGGCCAGTCAGAGCGCACCATTCAGACGCTTGAGGATATGTTGCGTGCGTGCGTTATGGATTTTGGAGGAGGTTGGCACCGACACTTACCCCTGGTTGAGTTCGCGTACAACAACAGCTTTCAAGCGAGCATTAAGATGGCTCCGTTTGAGGCGTTGTACGGACGCAAGTGTCGGTCGCCCCTTTATTGGAGTGATGTGGGTGAGAGGAGGACGCTGGGGCCAGATTTACCGCTGGAGGCGGAAGAGAAGGTCCGAGTTATACGACGGCACTTGGAGACGGCCCAGAGTCGCCAGAAGAGTTATGCAGATGTTCGGCGGCGAGACCTTGAGTTCCAGGTTGGGGATCATGTCTTTTTGAAGGTTTCGCCTTCGAAAGGGGTCAAGAGATTTGGAGTTCGGGGAAAGCTTAGTCCTCGCTTCATTGGACCCTTTGAAGTGCTCGAGAGGGTAGGCCCTGTGGCGTATAGAGTTGCTCTACCTCCCCGTTTGGCTGGTGTTCACGATGTCTTCCATGTTTCGGCCTTGAGGAGATATGTATTCGATCCGTCTCATGTCATCGACTTCGCATCCTTGGATATCGGCGAGGACTTGGTCTACGAGGAGCGCCCATTGCGGATTCTGGCTCGTGAGGTGAGGGAATTGCGCAATCGGGCAATACCTTATGTGAAGATCCTTTGGAGCAACCATGAGGAACGAGAGGGCACTTGGGAGCTTGAGACGGCGATGCGGGATACCTACCCTTCCCTGTTCGAGATTCCTGATTGTGGTACGCAGGTTTACTTTCCTTTTGTTTCGGGGACGAAACTCCCTTTTAGTGGGGGAGGATGTGGAGACCGTAAACCCCGTACAGTTTTCCGACTGAATCTACAGTTGAGAACACCTATTGTTGGTGTATCTGGCCCAAGGTGCATCAAAGTGGTGCTACTGTTGGACCTGAGTGGTATCTTTTACTGTTTTGGCCTTCGGCTGTGTTTGCCAAAATTTCGGGAAGGTTTTTTGGCCAAACAGATGGTAGAATTGGATTCAGCACGGAAAAACACTTGAAAACGGCTATTTATTTGCCAAATTTGGAGTCCGGATGACCAAAAACGGGCTACCGGAAGTTTCGGGGGAAAACGGGTGCATGGGGGGTGACCGTGGACCGGCTGGTGCCAGGTGGCGGCTCGGGATTGGTCGGCCCACACCGCCTAGTCCACGGGAAAGGCGCGCGGGTGCATAGACCGCGGGGCGGGCCACGTGGCGCGTGCGGATTGGCGGGTGCGCGCGGCTCGGTCCAGGGAAAAGTGCGGAGCGGCGCGTAGACCGGGTGCAGGACACGTGGCACAGGGGCATTGGCGGGTCCACGCGCTCCCGGCCCACTGGGCCCTTCAGCGGTGAGCGGGGGCGGCGGAGCGGTCGACGCGTGGCGTTGCGCCACGCGTCGCCACCCGCGGGGCCCCGCCGCTGTAGCGGGGGGGCGCGTGGCGCGCGTGCGGTGGCCCCGCACGGCTGTCCCCTGTTTGGGGGTACGTGGCGGGCGCCCAGGCGGGTTGGACGGCGTCTGGTCCGACCCGGGCCGCGCCGGATCAGCCCGGGCTAACGGTTTGGATCCGGGAATCCGATAAGCCTTATTTAGGCTTGTTTATCCGGTTTGAGGCCATTCATTCACCCATTTCCTGTGGGAATTTCGCAGTGGGCTCTGAAGAAGAAGTTTTCCCCTGCCAGTGATCTTTCCAGCAGTAGCTTTCCGGAGTTGTGGTGGTGCACGGTTTCCGAGGTTGGCCGTTTTCCGACGCGGCGCGCTTAGTTCGTCTTCGACCCGTTTTGCGTCCTCTCGGAGCGCAGACTCTCCTGGCTTTACCCGACACCTGAATTCGACGATTTTTGCGCCGTTGGACTCACGACAGGTAGGACTTTGATTTTGATATTCAAAGTTTTCCCAAATTAATTTCGGATTTTGGAGGTATTTGAGTATTCTGTTGCCCCTCTTTCTTTGCGGATTTTTGGACAGCGACACGGTGTTTTGGCCATAACTTCGCGTACAGACATCGGATCAGGGTGATTCATGAGCCTAAATTCATCTACTCTTCGCGAGGAATCTGTTGTATTTTTCTCAGGACTTTAGGAGATTGCTTCGAAGGTGAGAATCTCCTCTCTTTCCGGATGTTGATCTGGGGGAATTTCTACAGTAGAGTTAGAGGTTATTTTCTTGCCGGATTTATATCTCAGCGTAGAAAACTCGGATTTGGACGTGCAGGTAGTCGTTTCGAAGCTATCGACGCGTAGACTGCGGGGATATTTTATTTGGATTTTTCTGAAGACTGTGAGCAGGTGATTTTTGTTCATCTTCGCAGTGGAGTTATTGTTTGTTAAATTTGGCAGTTCTGGGGATATATATGGATTGTGACAGCTCGGTTTTTGTACCCAGGAGCAGTGTGGACTGCGCGGGACCGTTTGGACTTTGTGTAGCCGCCATCTTTGGTATTATCAGTTGTAGGACTTTTGACAGCTCGACTGATCAGGTGGGTGGTTGTTGTACTCCTCTCTTTGGTATGCCACTGGGAATGTTAGAGTGTCCCTAAATTGAAGATGCTAAATATAAGATGGGTAGACTTGCATGCTTAGGGAATTAACTCTTATTAATCAGATCCTATTGTTAGAATGATCACCTGTTTTAACCACTTATCAAATCTGAACGGTATATCTGAAGATAAAATAGTAATTGTGGACTGTTAAACTAATAACTCCTCTTATAAGACTGTCACTCTAGCTCAGGTCACTCTATATTGCTTATTCTGGGAAATTGGACAAATGTTGGAACAATGCATGATTAAACGGGTCACCTAATAATGTCATCTTTTACTGCTACACTGTTTTTGGGACTTGACTTAGGAGAAACCATGCATCTAATTCTCCTTCTTCTATCCTGGTAGACTTGAGGCATAGTTGCTCGGGTTCGAGCGGGTATCGGACAGTGTAGTCAGGTATTGGGGATTTGGGACAGTGTGGGCTTTTGACAGGGTGTTGCGGCGACCACGGATCTTGGGTGGTTGACCGGGTCGTCTTATTGCATCAGATTGGGTACTTGGGGGATCGGGCTTGCTTTAGTGGAGGGTTTTTCCCACTTCTTTGAGTCTCGATCCAGTCCTGCTAGAGACAGTTACTTGTGGTTACTTACTTCTCTCGTGTGGGTCGCTCCCCACGAGTGCGACTCCGGAGTGCGCGGTTGCCAGACTTTGAGTCCCGGGGGACTCCTTTGCTTCGGTGTTATGCGTAGGCTGGCATACCCGAGGCGGCAGAGCAGGCGGTGCCAGTGTCCACTGGCGGTCAGATTGGGTCATCTAGACAGGCTTCTGACACAGATGCATACTTTGTCATCCTGATTGGTTTAGCATGTAGAGGCATATTAGGGGCAGCATTTCATCTGAGTTGCTCATATTACACTCCCCTTTTTATCCCTTTCCTTTATGCCTCTGATCTTCCTGGTGGGCATACCTGAGCTGAGGCTTTACCCACTAGGGGAGGCTACTGTTTATAGTAGTACTTACCCCCACTGTTTTGCTTGTTTCTCTCTCTCCCTTGTTTTGCAGAGTCCTCTGTGGGAGTTGCTGGGCCGTCAGCAACTGATCGGGGCAAGCGTGTCGCGGACTAGATAGAGTGCCACCCGCGGACTGTAGCTGGAGAGTTTTGGGTACCTGGACTTCTCAGACAGTATTTAGTTACTTCCTTTTGGGTCTGGCTTCTGCCAGCTGTATATATTGTAGTAGCGGTGTGAGAGACATCTATAGTTTATTTTACTGTTGTACTTTTTACTTCCAGCTTCTGTCTGAGTTACAGTAGTTTTAGTTAGCTCTGATTACTTTATGCTCTTTTATTATTATTGCTTATCTGAGCAGGTTACCAACGCTTCGTGTATGTGGGAAATACCGCATGCACGGCGGATCTGTGAGCGGGCCCGGGTTCTGGTTTACACTGTGACGCCCCACTTCCCAGGGGGTCACCCATCCTAGAACTACTCTAGCTCTAGCACGCTTAACTCTCATGTTCCTCTTGGATCTTGCTACCATCCAAAATGCTATAGCCGGGTTAAAGATTTAGTCCTATTATATGATTTATATAGAGGACTAATCCAAATTCCGGGGGTGTCACATTCTTCCCCCCTTTAAGCCCTGACGTCCACGTCAGGCTCAAGCACACTCACAAGCACCAGGCGATGTGAGACTCGTCTCGCTAGCCTTAGCCGACCTTGTGAGGAGCTGCACTCCACTCACAACGGTCATTAGCCGGGGAGCCTCGCTCTATCCGCTATATAACCCTGGCTCAGCCGAGACTCATCTCACATTTCCGGCTGGTGAATGGCTCTGATACCAACTGTGACGCCCCACTTCCCAGGGGGTCACCCATCCTAGAACTACTCTAGCTCTAGCACGCTTAACTCTCATGTTCCTCTTGGATCTTGCTACCATCCAAAATGCTATAGCCGGGTTAAAGATTTAGTCCTATTATATGATTTATATAGAGGACTAATCCAAATTCCGGGGGTGTCACAGGTTAGGTCTGAAAATAATTGCTATGTAGTTCCTAACAAAATTTCTGAACATTGTAACCTAGTTTCTTTAGATAATGAAACTCTTTGGCATGAAAGACTAGGTCACATTAATTTTAAGGAGCTATCTAGAATTTCTAATAAAGACGTGGTTAATGGGGTTCCTAAACTATCTTTTAAAGAAAACATTGTGTGTGGAGGTTGTCAAAAGGGAAAACAATCAAGGGCCGCACACAAGAACTTGAACCACGTGGGAACCAAACGACCTTTAGAATTACTGCACATGGACTTAATGGGGCCGACTCGTCAACCAAGTTTGGGAGGTAAATGGTACATTTTTCTTTTGGTTGATGATTTCTCTAGATATACATGGGTAATATTTTTAGAAGAGAAAGCGGATACTTTCGATTCTTTTCATGAGATTTGTCATCGTGTTATGATTGAGAAAAATGAAAAGATCGTTCGTGTTAGAAGTGATAGAGGTAGAGAATTTTTAAATTCTAAATTCACTGATTTTTGCACTTCTAATGGCATAAAACATGAATTCTTTGCACCCTATACACCTCAACAGAATTGTGTAGTCGAACGCAAAAACAGGGTAGTACAAGAGATGGCGCGGGTTATACTTCACAACCGGAATCTACCATTATATTTTTAGGCTGAAGCAGTTAACACCGCGGTCTACGTAATTAATCGTGTTTATTTGCGCCCGGGTACTTTAAATACACCATATGAACTATGGTTTTGTAGAAACCAAATATCAAATATTTTCGAATCTTTGGGAGTTGCTGTTACATTTTACGTGATCGCGAAAATCTTAGAAAATTCGACTCTCGAAGTGACGAAGGAATTTTCATAGGTTATTCTACAAACAGTAGAGCATATCGGATTTTTAACCTCGAATCTAAAACGATGGTAGAATCTTTTAATGTTAAAGTAGATGAAGCTTTTCATTTTGCATCTGATAAATCTACCCCTGATATGTCTTTTGATGATGATACTCCTGTAAATGCATATTCTCATAAAAATTCTTCTGATAATGTTGATGCATCTAATGGTTCTTCTAGTTTATCTGATATGCAGGAATCATCACACATACCTCCGAGCACTCCGTTACCTCAAACGCTATGCATCTCCAAGGATCATCCAGAATCGAGCATTATTGGAGACCCACAAGGAGTCAGGACTCGGAGACAGTTGGTTTGTGGAGTCGCATGTTACATCTCCATGTTGGAACCAAAGAACGTTGATGAAGCTCTTCAGGATGATTATTGGATAGAAGCTATGCAAGAAGAGCTCCATCAATTCGAAAGAAACAAAGTCTGGGAACTAACGAAGCCTCCGAAGCAACACAACATAATTGGTACTAAGTGGATTTTCAAGAACAAGGAAAACAAGGATGGTACCATCATCAGGAACAAAGCACGCCTAGTTGCTCAGGGCTATTCACAAATTGAAGGTATAGACTTTGATGAGACGTTCGCCCCGGTAGCTCGTCTCGAGTCAATTCGCATCCTTTTCGCCATTGCTTGTCATTTCAAAATTAAACTTTTTCAAATAGACGTTAAGAGCGCATTTTTAAATGGTTTTTTGAATGAGGAAGTTTATGTGGCACAACCGAAAGGTTTCATTGACCATAAACTACCTAACCGTGTTTTTCGACTGAAAAAGGCTCTTTACGGTCTAAAATAAGCACCGCGAGCATGGTATGAAAGATTGACAAAGCACCTTTTGGAAAAGGGCTACACTCAAGGGGGAGCAGATAGGACACTCTTTGTGAAGCATTTTCAGGAAAACTTTATTGTCGCACAAATCTATGTCGATGACATTGTATTTGGAGCAACAAGGAATAACGATGCTTCAAAATTCGCTGAAACCATGGAAAGCGAATTTGAGATGTCCATGATGGGCGAGCTAACATATTTTCTTGGATTGCAAGTGAAACAAAATGAAGAAGGCATTCATCTGTGCCAATCCAAGTATGCAAAGGAGTTGGTCAAGAAGTTCGGATTAGAAAATTCTAAAGACTTTCCGACTCCAATGGGAACTAGCAACAAGGGATTAGGAAGTGAATCTCTTAGTGAAAGTGTAGACGAGAATCTTTATCGCAGTATGATTGGAAGTCTACTCTATCTCACGGCTAGTCGCCCGGATATATTGTGACGCCCCACTTCCCAGGGGGTCACCCATCCTAGAACTACTCTAGCTCTAGCACGCTTAACTCTCATGTTCCTCTTGGATCTTGCTACCATCCAAAATGCTATAGCCGGGTTAGAGATTTTAGTCCTATTATATCATTTATATAGAGGACTAATCCAAATTCCGGGGGTGTCACATTCTTCCCCCCTTTAAGCCCTGACGTCCACGTCAGGCTCAAGCACATTCACAAGCACCAGGCGATGTGAGACTCGTCTCGCTAGCCTTAGCCGACCTTTCGCTAGCCTTAGCCGACCTTGTGAGGAGCTGCACTCCACTCACAACGGTCATTAGCCGGGGAGCCTCGCTCTACCCGCTATATAACCCGAGCTCAGCCGAGACTCATCTCACATTTTCGGCTGGTGAATGGCTCTGATACCAACTGTGACGCCCCACTTCCCAGGGGGTCACCCATCCTAGAACTACTCTAGCTCTAGCACGCTTAACTCTCATGTTCCTCTTGGATCTTGCTACCATCCAAAATGCTATAGCCGGGTTAGAGATTTTAGTCCTATTATATCATTTATATAGAGGACTAATCCAAATTCCGGGGGTGTCACATATATCCTTTAGTGTTGGGATCTGTTGGGTTATATGTAATAAGGATCTAAATAGGTACTATCAAACAACTAGAGGGGGGTGAATAGGTGTAATACTTAAAAACTCAATCTCAGTGCAAAATAAAAACCAATGCGGAAAATAAAAACAGCACACCGAGATTTACGTGGAAACTCCAATCCAGGAGAAAAACCACGGGACCAACACGCAATAACAATCCAATAAGAATAGAAGAATAACAAGGTGATTACCGACTCCACGGACTCAAACCCCTCCTTCAGCTTCTTCGGACCTTGCGCTGACCGGTTGGATATCCACGCAATAACAATCCCTAAGAAAAGAAGAATAACAAGGTGATTACCGTCTCCACGGATTTAACCCCTCCTTCAATTTCTTGGACCTCGCGCTCCACCGATTTTGCACGTCCATTGCACACGTTCGAATCCACGAACGCCACTCGAATCCACGAGCACACGTTTCGAATCCACGAAACGCCTTTAGCACACCGAATCCACGATGCCACGTCGAATCCACGACGCAAACTCAGTCGATAAGAATATTGACTTCGATGGTGATCCTTCGCTTAGATTCTCATTGAGGAACCGTAGAAAAAATCTCTAAGCAAAGATTAGATCAATTCGACAAAAGATAGATCTTGGAAGAACCGTCGAATTGACCTAAAAGAGGCTATTAAGAAGATCGATAAAAACCTAGCCTCTAGGGTTGCTCTCAAGTGTTTTATAAATTGATCGGCCGTAGCTCCCACGTTTTTGAGAAACCCTAAATGTCTATTTATAGTTTAGAAACCTTTGGAAAGAGATAAGAATAAAAAACATACCTAATATGGAAATTTTCAGGACGGCGATCCGGATCAGATTTATTGCGATCCGGATCGTCGTAACGAGATTGACGATTCCAGAAAACCAAGGGTTCGGGATCCGGATTGCAAGGCCCGATCCGGATCGTTCATACAAATCAGAAAACTTAACATTCGGGATCCGGATCGGAAATTGCATGGATCCGGATCGAAGTCTTGTATAAAGCAACAACCTTCGGGATCCGGATCGTTGGCTCTGATCCGGATCCTGAACATGTCCGAACACCAGTTTTTGATTATTATGCAATTAAAAGTTCATCCAAGTGTTTCTACACTATAAGAAAGTATTCGGATCACCACAATTATTTAGTTAAACATACCTGATCCTCTTGAATACTTTCTTCTTGAGATTGATGTAACTGATCCACAATTCTTCAACTTCAATCTTCAAGACTCAAGACACTGAGTGTCAACTTGAGCTCTTGTTGAATCTTCTCTAAGTCTATGATTGCTGATTGACAATTTGATCCCTTTAAGACTCCGACTCAACTCACTGACTTGACTCACGAAATATGCCAACACCAAAATGCCGTAACAATCTCCCCCTTTGGCAATTTCGTGACAAAACCCAAAAATACATAAAAGCGCTCAAGTCACTCATCTTAAACCAAAAAATCGAAACTCAATGTCATCACCAAAACATTGATTTTCTTTGCGTGAAAGATCCAATAAATACAAAATTATATTTGAACCAAACAGTCCTAGAACATACTCTATGACTTAGGACTTGGAGTCTTAAAGTGATGTAATTCCTGCAAAACAAAACTCCAAACAAAATCAAACGTCAGTCGTTAGAAATTAAAATCCTACATTTGATTCATCCTTTTGGTTCTTTTGTTTTTCCCAGCTCTTTCAACCTTTCTTTGTCTCCCCCTATCTTGAGCATCTCTAACATGTTCTCCATGTTCTTGAGCATCTATGTTCTCCCCCTTTGTGATACGATCATCATTTTTCGTTCTCCCCCATTTTTCCATTTTCGTTTGTCCTCTCCTGATGATCTTATCTCCGTCATTTCTCTTCTCCCCCTTTTTGTCACAAATTGTCAAACAGTGAACATACTAGACAAAAGGAAATCACTAACAACATTAGTTCATAGAGAAAGAGAGATAAAAGCTCAGTTCCGGTATATAACAAAAATGCAGATTGCGTACCGGTACCAGAAGGCAAAAAAGAAATAATTCCTTGAAACAAATCCAGATTTTAGAATCTTTTCAAATACCGATTTGTATTCCATCAAGAAAACAATTTAAGTGCTTTAACCAATGAATTAACAAGATGTCATTCAATCCAATTAATTTCACAAGATTAAAAAGATTTACTCCTAAATCATGAAAAACAAAGATAAAACATTATAAACAGTTTTTCATGTTATATTCATCAAACACAAGTCATCAAAAATAATCTTGAGATCCAAAGTCTATCAAGATGTAACGGATGTACAAAGATGACTTACAGAGATTTCCAAATGACATCAATTTGATTTCTTACCATTTCAAATTTGAGATAAGCACTAAAATACCTAAGGGTGGCTCTTTGAGCATCTTTCAACTATCCCATCTTATACCAACCAGGAGATTGTTCAAAATATAAGAGTTTTGCATATAAATCTCCAAATGCTTCAACTAAAGATTTTCTCATAAAATACTATCAAGCATCCATAACATGTGGTAGCTTCACAGACAAACCGGACGACCGGGGTGGCAGCTCTTTCCAACATATGGTGGTAGTTTTCACACTCCTTTCGGATGTAACTCTTTCCACATCTTTTTGCAAATTATTTCAATACCCTTGTAAGAATGCAATCTCTTACGTGAAAGAATTATATCCCAAATTTTAGTCTATCGGTTGTCTCACGTTTATCACAATGAATTCACACAACCGAGATAGATTAAGCATCTAAAGTTCACACATGATTTCTAAAATTTGATGCTTATAATATCAAAAACTCCTATAATGAAGTATCTTCAAGATTATGATTAAGGAGTAAAGTTGATAATCCAAATAAAATTAATTTGGAGTGAATAAAAGTGAAGCCCTTTTTATTCAATGCACTTGTTCAGTAAAAACCCTTTTGTTCAAAAACAAAGTATAAAAACGAAGAGCATTGAAAAACATGTAATGCAGAGATTAAGAAAGATATGAAGGGAAAACCAATCAAAGCATTACATACAGTCATAAGCTATTTAGAACTTAAGACAAGGAAAGATATCACCTTTCCGAATCCAAAATCGCTGGATTTTGGGTTGTCTTGATTCGTTGTGGCCGGGGGTTGTCCGCTTTGACTGTTGGTCCACCTTAGGTCTTTGCCTCGTAATGATCCACTTGTATGATTGATATTGTGGCTCGGACCTTTGGTGGGTTGAGTGAACTCCTCTGACTTGATGTGTCTTTTGATTCCGTTGAGTTCGCTCCGTAGATGAAGTTGCCGAAGAATTTTTCTTTCTCTTTTTCGGGCAATTCTTCACCAAATGTCCTTCAAGTCCACATAAGTGACAAGTTCTTCCTTTCAATTTAGTTGTGGAACTTGAAGCCTTCATAGTTTGGTTCTTTTTGAATCCCAAACCAACCTTGCTTGTTTGACCTAATCCGGACATACATTCAAGTTTCTTGGAACCGGTTGAAATTCTTTGTATGTCGGATTTAAGTTGATGAACTTGCTTGGTCAATGCTTGGTTGGTGACATGAATTTCCTCAAACTGCTTTTCAAGAAAATCAATCTTGTTAATATGGGAATTAATGACCGTTTCCGATTGATTTTTCTTTTCTTGGAGGATTTTATTATTATTCAATAAAAGCTTTCGTTCCTCCTCGAGATCATGAAGTTTGATCTTTAAAGCATGATTCTCGTCTTGATTCTCAAGTCGTTGCTTCCTCAACTTCTTGATATGTTTGGCCATCTTCTTAGATTCCGCAAGAAGTTGTTGATATGCCTCAACGAGTTCTTCCTCGTCCGACTCCCCCTCACTTGATGACTCTCCGCCGGTTGTTGATGTTTCATACAAAATCAAAGGAGTAGAGTCAGTGACTAAAGATGATAAACAATTATTAGAAGAGGGAAAATGGGAGGCATGAGAAGCAACGATTTTTTCTTTTTCCTCTTTACTTGAGGTTGATTCATTAGAAGTAGAATCGTCCCAAGTTTTCGCTTGCAAAGCCTTCTTTTTATATGATTTCTTAGAAGGACAATCCATTGAAAAATGGCCGTAGCCTTTGCATCGATAGCATTGGATTTCCCCTTCGAAATCATTTTTTTCTTTTTCTTTAGAAGGTTTTGCAAAGCTTTTGAGTTTAGAGGATTTAGAACCCGATGATCCTTTAGAAGATTTCGTGGATGAAGATCCATCGGTTCGATTCTTCCAAAACTTCCGACGAAATTTCTTTACGATCCGCGCCAATTGTTCTTCAAAATCGGCAAAAGAGATTTCATCGTCGGAACTTGATTCGCTATCTTCTTTCTTTGTTGATTTGAATGCAATACCTGTAAGCTTAGAAGAAGACTTGGAAGAAACTTGATTAGTAGGAAAAGTCATTTCATAAGTTTGCAAAGCACCTACTAATTCCTCTATACTCATCTCATCCGGATGACTAACGGTTTCAATGGCGGTAACCTTTGCCCTAAACCGTTCCGGAAGAGTCCGAAGTATCTTTCTTACAATTTTCGACTCCGGGATCTTTTCTCCTAAATTAGCACATGTATTTATTACATCTTGAAGTCTAGTGTAATAATCTGTAAACAATTCATGCTCTTCCATATGAATAGAGTCAAATTGACTTGTAAGCATCTGGAGCTTTTGAATTTTTACAAGATTAGTACCCTCATGTGTAATTTTGAGAATATCCCAAATTTCCTTTGCGGTTTCACACGCGGAAATTCGTGTGAACTCAGTCGAGGAAAGAGAATTAAATAAAGCGTTCATACCTTTACCATTGTAAGAAGATCTTTCAAAATCCTCTTTGGACCATCTAGAGCGAGATTTTGGGGTAGTAGAATTTCCTACTTCCTCAACAGGATGCACCCAACCGTGTTCCACGGTTTGCCATACCCGCTCATCAATTGAGATGAGAAAAGCTCTCATCCGCACTTTCCAATAAGCATAATTGGTCCCATCAAAAAGAGGAGGTCTATAAATATTACCACTTTCACCCATCATGATAGATAAACCTAAAACCCGCTCTGATACCAATTGTTGGGTTATATGTAATAAGGATCTAAATAGGTACTATCAAACAACTAGAGGGGGGGTGAATAGGTGTAATACTTAAAAACTCAATCTCAGTGCAAAATAAAAACCAATGCGGAAAATAAAAACAGCACACCGAGATTTACGTGGAAACTCCAATCCAGGAGAAAAACCACGGGACCAACACGCAATAACAATCCAATAAGAATAGAAGAATAACAAGGTGATTACCGACTCCATGGACTCAAACCCCTCCTTCAGCTTCTTCGGACCTTGCGCTGACCGGTTGGATATCCACGCAATAACAATCCCTAAGAAAAGAAGAATAACAAGGTGATTACCGTCTCCACGGATTTAACCCCTCCTTCAATTTCTTGGACCTCGCGCTCCACCGATTTTGCACGTCCATTGCACACGTTCGAATCCACGAACGCCACTCGAATCCACGAGCACACGTTTCGAATCCACGAAACGCCTTTAGCACACCGAATCCACGATGCCACGTCGAATCCACGACGCAAACTCAGTCGATAAGAATATTGACTTCGATGGTGATCCTTCGCTTAGATTCTCATTGAGGAACCGTAGAAAAAATCTCTAAGCAAAGATTAGATCAATTCGACAAAAGATAGATCTTGGAAGAACCGTCGAATTGACCTAAAAGAGGCTATTAAGAAGATCGATAAAAACCTAGCCTCTAGGGTTGCTCTCAAGTGTTTTATAAATTGATCGGCCGTAGCTCCCACGTTTTTGAGAAACCCTAAATGTCTATTTATAGTTTAGAAACCTTTGAAAAGAGATAAGAATCAAAAACATACCTAATCTGGAAATTTTCAGGACGGCGATCCGGATCAGATTTATTGCGATCCGGATCGTCGTAACGAGATTGACGATTCCAGAAAACCAAGGGTTCCGGATCCGGATTGCAAGGCCCGATCCGGATCGTTCATACAAATCAGAAAACTTAACATTCGGGATCCGGATCGAAAATTGCATGGATCCGGATCGAAGTCTTGTATGAAGCAACAACCTTCGGGATCCGGATCGTTGGCTCTGATCCGGATCCTGAACATGTCCGAACACCAAGTTTTTGATTATTATGCAATTAAAAGTTCATCCAAGTGTTTCTACACTATAAGAAAGTATTCGGATCACCACAATTATTTAGTTAAACATACCTGATCCTCTTGAATACTTTCTTCTTGAGATTGATGTAACTGATCCACAATTCTTCAACTTCAATCTTCAAGACTCAAGACACTGAGTGTCAACTTGAGCTCTTGTTGAATCTTCTCTAAGTCTATGATTGCTGATTGACAATTTGATCCCTTTAAGACTCCGACTCAACTCACTGACTTGACTCACGAAATATGCCAACACCAAAATGCCGTAACAGGATCTGCACGAGATATCAGTCAGCACCAAAGGAGGTTCACCTGAAAGCGGTGAAAAGGATCTTCCGGTACGTCAAAGGAACTTTAAATTTCAAAATTTGGTATCCTATGGGCACAACTCTCGACATTATAGGATACTCAGATGCCGATTGGGCTGGATCTGTGGATGATCGGAAGAGTACGAGTGGTGCATGTTTTTATCTTGGCCATTGTCTTGTTGCATGGCATAGTAAAAAGCAAATCTGCATTGCACTCTCGACTGCCGAAGCGGAATATATTTCAGCAGGAAGTTGTTCGACACAATTGATTTGGATGAAAAGCGTTTTGAGCGACTTCCGAATTCCTGCGTCTTCGGTAACTATTCTTTGTGATAACACTAGTGCTATAAATATTTCTAAAAATCCTGTGTTGCATTCAAGAACAAAACACATTGAACTTAGATATCATTTTCTAAGGGAGCTAGTTGAATCAAGTATTCTTCAAATTTCTTATATTTCAACTGAAGATCAATTAGCCGACATTTTAACAAAACCTTTGGATCAAAATCGGTTTATTCATTTGCGTAAAGCAATTGGAATGCTTTCTTTGAAATAACACTTCTTGAAACCATTGCTTAGGTTAGGTTTTGTTTTGTGTTTATGTTCTTTATCTATGCTTGTACATAGAACATTAATTGACTATTAGTATAATTGACTTTACTTGCATCCTTTCATATTTTTGAGAAATTTATTATGGTTAGGATATCATGATAGTTCATTTGATGCAATGATCCTTTATATCAATTAGTTCATTTTTAATTGATCAAAGCCAATTTCTCTCTCAAATGATCTCTTGGTATAGTTTTTATCTTATTTGACAATTGAGTCAAGTATGAACACGAGATCAATTTTTGGTTGAATACTTCATATCTTAAATAATTGATAGCCAATTGAGGGGGAGTTTTATTAAAATTGTTATGCTCAAAAGATGTGGAAAGAGTTACATTCCAATGAGGAGTGTGAAAACTACCACCATATGGAGGAAAGAGCTACCACCTCTGTAACGACCCGACCCACTAGCAATAATAACTTGTTGGGTCCAAACCACAACCCAAAATGCTTAAGCCCAGTTATTATTACTAGTGTCCATGTCTCATATAAACCCAATCACAATTCCATCCACATCCGATGTGGGACTATTGGGAGCGTCACTTTCTCCCCCCGTTTAGGCCTGACGTCCTCGTCAGCCCAAACACACACACAGCAGCCCAAGATCACCAGGCGATGTGAGACTCCTCTCGCTAGTCCTGTCATCTAGACCCAGACTCAACCGAGACTCGCCGCACACTTCCGGCTGGTTATCGGCTCTGATACCAAATGTAACGACTCGGCCCACTAGCAATAATAACTCGTTGGGCCCAAACCACAGCCCAAAATGCTTAAGCCCAGTTATTATTACTGGTGTCCATGTCTCATATGTAGTGGTCCAGAATTCCATGCACCTTTTCTGATGAATCCACTGTTTAGAACACCTATTGTTGGTGTGTCTGGCCCATAGTGCATCAAAGGGATGCCACAGATGGACCCTTTGTGTCTTGGTTAGCTGATTTGGCCTTCGGTCGTATTTGCCAAATTTTAGAAAAGGTTTTGGTCCAATCTGAGGTTGGATTTGGATTCAGCGCGGAAAAACGCTTGAAAACGGCTATTTGCTTGTTAAATTTGGAGTCCGGATGACCAAAAAGGGCTCCCGGAAGTTTTCAGGATTTTTCGGTGCATGGGGAAGGACCGTGGACCGGCCTGAGCCACGTGGCGGCCTGTTATTGGCCGGCTCACGCAGCTCGGTCCATGGGGAGGCGCGGCGGTGCATGGACCGCGAGCGGGGGACGCGTGGCGAGCCCGGAATGGCCGGCGCACGTGGCACGGCTCAGCGACCTTGCGCGGCTGCGGTGGACCGGGCGCACGACACGTGGCGGGCTGCAATTGGTTGGCTCTCAAGGGCGCGGTCCACGGTGTGCACGGAGGGGCGCCTCGGGACGGCACGCGCACAGTGGCGCCAGGCGGGCGGTCGGCCGCACTCGAGTGCGGCCACGTGTCGCCTCGCGTGTGGGCGGCCGTACCTACCCCAGCTGACCGCGGAGGGACACGCGGCGTGCAGCGGGCCACCTTGCACTGCTGTCCCCTGTTCGTGTACATGTGGCAGCCCCAGAAGGTTTCGGGCGCGTCGGACGGGAGGCATCCGACCGGGCTTTCGGGCGCAGTGCGCCCGAATCCTGCGCCCGAATCCGGCCCACTTCAGTGGTGGGCTGGGCCTATAAAAGGGCTTCTTTGGGTTTCTTCTCGAGTTTTTGGGCCCTTTTTCACTGTGACTCCTTCAGAGGAAATTCCCCTCACGCAGTGCACTATCCATTGGAGGACTTTGAAGATTTTTGGAGGCACGCTTCCCGAGGTTCCCGATTTTACGGCGCGGCGCGACGCTTGTTTTCCGGCGACCCGCTTCGTCATTTCTCAGTGTTTGGGCTCCCCCGACTCACCCCGACTTCCGATTTCGCCGATTCTCATGCCAGTGGACTCTCGACAGGTAGGACTTCAACTCCTGTGTTTTGAGGTTCCTCGTTTTCTATGCTGACCTTGGAGTTTCCCGAGCTTCCATTTGACCCCTTTTTCTTCGCGGATTTTTGGACAGCACTGCGGTGTTCTAGCCGTATCTTTTTGCACGGACGTCGGATCGAGGCGATTCAAAAGGCAATTTCCTTCTACACTTCGCAAGGAATCTCCTGGATTTTTCCCTTGATTTTTGGAATATTTTCCGAAGGTGAAAGTCTCCTTTTACTGTGGTTCTTTGACACAGAATTTCTGGACAGTTTAGTGTGGGGTGTTTCCCTTGCAGGATTTGTAACTCAGCGTAGAAAACTCGGATTTGAACGTGCAGGTACTCATTTCGACGGGTTCGTCGCGAGGATCGCGACAGTATTTTTGTTGGAATTTTTCGGGCAGATCTTGCAGGTGAAAATTACAGAATTGTGGACTGTTGTACTTTGGGCAGATTATGGTTGGAATATTGTATGTTAATTGTGTATATTCTTTTGGGGAATGTTATGCAGTGTTGTGGAGATAGTTTGGACAGAGCGTGGACATCACTTTTGGGACCAGGATTTAGCGCTCGGGGTGGGTGTTGTTGTAAACCTCCTACTTTTGATTTCCCACTAGGCATATTAGAGTGTTGCTTGATCATGTTGCTAGTTAGAATTGTGAAATGGACCTAGCATGCTTGTATGAGATCACGGATTCATTGTTACTACTTGCATGGTTAAAGAACTAAATGTTAGTAAGTTGTGTTTCTTTGCTTTAGAGGTGTAGTTTAAACACTTGGAATCATGCTAATCCATGTCATGTTGTATGTATAATGGAAGGTTTGGGCATGTGGTTAGAGTCCATATTTGGGAAAGATTAATTGTTAGTGAGTTCCTATCCTTGCAACAACTTATTGAAAGTGATTGTATCTGGAAAAGCCTATTGTTAGTCGATCATGTATCAAGATTGTATCCTGTATTATGCATCATGTACATTAGAGGTTCCATGCACTTAGTTTTGTAAAAGTTAGAATACTTGTAATTGCTTTATCAAGTAAAGGACTTTGCATGCTTGTATGGTCATCTAGCTAGGCCACCTTTTTCTGCTACACAACATATTGGGACATGACTTAGGAGAAACCATGTTTAGCTGTTCTCCTTTCTATTCTGTTGCATATTGCTCGAGTTAGAGCAGGGGTATGGGATAGTGTAGTCGAGGCCATCGAGTCAGGGTCAGATTAGACTCGATTATGGATTGTGGGGCATTGTGGTAACCGCGGACAGTAGGCGGTTAGCCAGATGTCGATTACTTTATCAAATTGGACTTGAGGGATTGTTGCGGCGACCGCGGACATTGGGCGGTTGACCGGATATTTTACTTATGCATCAGATTGGGTATCAGATTACTCTAGTGGATGGAGTTTCCCACTTATTGAGTATTATTGCACCAGATTGGGGATCGGGGTTTCATTAGTGGATGGATTTTCCCACTTTGATCATAGTCATGATCAAAGTCCTGCTATACTGAGATGCTGGTTACTGAGATACTTGTTACAGAGATACTTAACTCGTGTGGGTCGCTCCCCTCGAGTGCCACTCCGGAGGTAGGCTTTTCGGACCCAGCCTTGTGTGCCGGTCTGATACTGATGTTGGGATGCGAGCCGTGCGGGCCGATCCCGCGGTTTCCAGCCTTGTGTGCAGATTCCGCTGATGTTGGGATGCGAGCCGTGCGGGCCGATCCCGCGGTTTCCAGCCTTGTGTGCAGATTCCGCTGAGCAGGCAATGCCAGTTCTACTGGTAGTAAATCAGATTGGGTTATTTGGATAGACACGGTTTTCTGATGCATTCTTACAGTCATCTTTTTAGATACTGCATTTAGAGGCATAGTAGTGATAGTTTTCCTTATCAGTAGCCTTTTTAGTTTACTACTGTTTTTCCCTTTTGCCTCCAGTAGACCTAGTGGGCACGTCTGAGTTTGAGGTTTTCCCACTAGGGGAGGCTACTGTTTTATATAGTAGTTCTCACCCCCATTGTCTCTCTTTTTTTTTTCTCCCTTTGTTTTGCAGAGTCCTCTGCGGGAGTTGCAGGGCCGTCTCGGGCAGAGCGAGGCAAGCAGATAGCGGATTAGGTAGCTCACCTACCCCCGACTTCGAGTTTGGTCGTGTATCAGTTGTACCCCTTTCTTATCTCAGACAATTGTAGTTATTTTGGGTCTGGCTCTTGCCAGCTGTTTGTACTTATTTGGTGAGCTGGGAGAGACACTTGTATATTTTGAGAGTTTTTACTTTGCTTTTACTTTCTAGCTGTAGTCTGAGATGTAGTAGCTTTATTTTAGCTCCTCTGTTTATGCTCCTTTATCTATATCTTTTATATCTCTTATACCTGAGCAGGTTACCAGCGCTTCGTGTACACGGGAAATTCTGTGTGCACGGCGGATCTGTGGACGGGCCCGGGTTCTGGTTTCCACCCGGGGCGTGACAGATTAGTTGGTATCAGAGCTTAGGGATAGGTCAGTTGGGACTTAGGAAAAACCCTAGGCTTTTTGTGACGCCCCACTTCCCAGGGGGTCACCCATCCTAGAACTACTCTAGCTCTAGCACGCTTAACTCTCATGTTCCTCTTGGATTTTGCTACCATCCAAAATGCTATAGCCGGGTTAGAGATTTAGTCCTATTATATCATTTATATATAGGACTAATCCAAATTCCGGGGGTGTCACATTCTTCCCCCCTTTAAGCCCTGACGTCCACGTCAGGCTCAAGCACACTCACAAGCACCAGGCGATGTGAGACTCGTCTCGTTAGCCTTAGCCGACCTTGTTAGGAGCTGCACTCCACTCACAACGGTCATTAGCCGGGGAGCCTCGCTCTACCCGCTATATAACCCTGGCTCAGCCGAGACTCATCTCACATTTCCGGCTGGTGAATGGCTCTAATACCAACTGTGACGCCCCACTTCCCAGGGGGTCACCCATCCTAGAACTACTCTAGCTCTAGCACGCTTAACTCTCATGTTCCTCTTGGATTTTGCTACCATCCAAAATGCTATAGCCGGGTTAGAGATTTAGTCCTATTATATCATTTATATATAGGACTAATCCAAATTCCGGGGGTGTCACACTTTTGGCAGAACCTAGGATGATAGGGCGTGAGTGGCATGATATTTTGCGAAAGTCGGTGATTTTGGTCAATTGACTCTTCCAGTGAGTGAAGAGGGATCGACGTACCCTATTTCTGTTGAACAATTATGTTGGCTGCAGACAACATAAAGTTGCAGAAATAGGGAGATGTCTTTGACTTTCGCTAGATTGGGTCTTGTGGGGTTTTGTTACTGATTTTTGGTTTCCTGTGGCAGGATGTCTACGCGTCGTCGTTCACCCACCCGGGGTACCCCCGCACCTTCCGAGGAGCCTGAGCGGGCGGTATCCGCCGAGTTGGGAGAACTGCGGGCTTTGGTGACCCAGTTAGTGGCAAGGAGCTTTCGTCAGGAGCAGCGTCTGGAGCAGTTACTGGCACAGAGGGGTGACTTGGCGGTTGGCGAGGGGGCCGGGGCTTCAGAGCAACGTCCAGACAGAAAACGCCCAGCCCCAGATGAGGATGGACAGGCCAGTCCAGGGAGACCATCACGACCCCCGCGGCCCCAGCCTCCTGGCCGTGGGCGTCTTGATCGACGAGGACCTGGTAGATCTCAGAGGCCACCGCAGCAGCAGTTTCGACAGTCTCGGGCGTCGGTCCGGTGCATTTTCTGCGGGGGGCAGCATCCATCAGATACCTGTGGCTTGAGGGAGGGTCGATGCTTCCGATGTGGGCAGCCAGGCCACATCCGATCTACGTGCCCTTTTCGTACCTTAGTAGCACCTCCTTCAGCATTGGCCCCTACCGCATCCCAGCAGAGGTCGCGATCACGACTTCAGAGACTGCAGCAGCAGCCGCGGCAGTTACGGGTCCCTGGCAGTTGTATCTTCTGTGGGGGTCAGCACTTTCCCGGTAGTTGTGATCAGCGGCAGGGACGCTGCTACCTTTGTGGCCTGTTTGGACATTTCCGGGTTACGTGCCCTCTGTCGGCACGTGCAGCATCGACTTCGACATCTGTCCCTACCACTTCCCAGCTACGACCGGGAGCTTCACCGACAGGTCTCCAGGCAGACCGAGTTTCACCTCCACACCCTTCTGGTGAGAGACAGCCGATGTTGAGTGATCTGGGCGGCTTAGCACAGGCGGGGGATTCTGCTACGGCTGACTGTGTAGTAGCAGGTATGTTTTATTTCTGGCATTTGGATTCATGTCTTATTTATTATACGAGCATCGCATTCTTTTAGTAGATCTGTTGCATCATTGCATGGGTTAGAGGTAGGGCTTTTACCACGTGCACGAGAGGTTCAGTTTCCCGATTACACTTTGCACGTGGAGGAGTGTTAATGGTCCTGCCCGATGCAGGTCGAGTCTCGGATTTTGCCAGCGGACCTGATGGTCCTGTATCAGCTGTGAGATTTTGTTACAGTACTTGGGATGTTTGGCTGGCTCGCTATTTCGTGGCATTTGATCGCGCCGCAAGAAGGGTGACCTTTAGCGAGCCAGGCCGGGAGATGATTGTGTAGAGGGTGCCTGAGTGCTTTCTTCGCCTCGGTAGTTTCGACTTCCCGTGTGAGGCAGATGACACGCAGTGGATGCGTGGCCTTTTTGGCTTGTGGGGTTAAGGAGCCTACGGCGGCATCGGGACCCGGGGATATCCCTATTGTCCCCGAGTTCCCGGATGTGTTTTCATTGGAGCTGACTAGTATGCCGCCGGATAGGGAGATCGAGTTTTTGATTGACGTAGTCCCAGGAACTACGCCAATCTCTAAGGCTCCTTACCAAATGGCACCGGCTGAGCTGCGTGAGTTAAAGGCGCAACATCAGGATTTAATGGACAAAGGTTTTGTGAGACCAGATGTATCGCCTTAGAGAGTGCCGGTGTTATTTGTGAAGAAGAAGGATGGGTCGCTTCGATTGCGTGTGGATTACATAGAGCGTCAGTGTTTTTGAAGATTGATCTCCAGTCAGGTTACCACCAGCCGAGGGTGAGGGCCGAGGACATCCCCAAGACGGCTTTTAGATCCCGTGTGACACCCCCGGAATTTGGATTAGTCCTCTATAAAAATGATATAATAGGACTAAATCTCTAACCCGGCTATAGCATTTTGGATGGTAGCAAGATCCAAGAGGAACATGAGAGTTAAGCGTGCTAGAGCTAGAATAGTTCTAGGATGGGTGACCCCCTGGGAAGTGGGGCGTCACAGTTGGTATCAGAGACATTCACCAGCCGGAAATGTGAGATGAGTCTCGGCTGAGCCAGGGTTATATAGCGGGTAGAGCGAGGCTCCCCGGCTAATGACCGTTGTGAGTGGAGTGCAGCTCCTTACAAGGTCGGCTAAGGCTAGCGAGACGAGTCTCACATCGCCTGGTGCTTGTGAGTGTGCTTGAGCCTGACGTGGACGTCAGGGCTTAAAGGGGGGAAGAATGTGACACCCCCGAAATTTGAATTAGTCCTCTATAAAAATGATATAATAGGACTAAATCTCTAACCCGGCTATAGCATTTTGGATGGTAGCAAGATCCAAGAGGAACATGAGAGTTAAGCGTGCTAGAGCTAGAATAGTTCTAGGATGGGTGACCCCCTGGGAAGTGGGGCGCCACATCCCGGTACGGGCATTACGAGTTCCCTGCTATGCTTTTTGGTTTAACTAATGCCCCTGCTACATTTATGGATTTGAAGAACCGGGTATTTCAGCCGTACTTGGACTTGTTGTCGTTGTGTTTATTGACGACATTTTGATTTACTCCCGGAGGGATATAGAGCATGAGGAGCACTTGAGGATAGTGCTGCAGCTTCTGCGAGAGAAGAAGCTGTATGCCAAGTTTTAAAAGTGCGAATTTTGGCTTCGGGAGGTTGCATTTCTAGGCCACTTTGTATTAGCTGCAGAAGTGGCAGTTGACCGACGAAGATTGATGTTGTTCGGGATTTGCCTAGACCGACGACTGTTACTCAGGTCCGTAGTTTTTGGGCTTAGCGGGTTATTATCGTTGGTCTGAAGAGGGCTTTGCGAAGCTTTATCCCCCTGATCAGTTTGACTAGGATGGGGATAAGGTTGTTTGGATTGAACTGTGTAGGTTTTTTTATAGGATCCACAAGGATCTAAATAGGTACTATCAAACAACTAGAGGGGGGGTGAATAGGTGTAATACTTATAAAACCAAATCTCAGTGCAAAATAAAAACCAATGCGGAAAATAAAAACAGCACACCGAGATATACGTGGAAACTCCAATCCAGGAGAAAAACCACGGGACCAACACGCAATAACAATCCACTAAGAATAGAAGAATAACAAGGTGATTACCGACTCCACGGACTCAACCCCTCCTTCAGCTTCTTCGGACCTTGCGCTGACCGGTTGGATGTCCACGCAATAACAATCCACTAAGAAAAGAAGAATAACAAGGTGATTACCGTCTCCACGGATTTTACCCCTCCTTCAATTTCTTCGGACCTCGCGCTCCACCGATTGCACGTCCACTGCACACGCTCGAATCCACGAACGCCACTCGAATCCACGAGCACACGTTTCGAATCCACGAAACGCCTTTAGCACACCGAATCCACGATGCCACGTCGAATCCACGACGCAAACTCAGTCGATAAGAATATTGACTTCGATGGTGATCCTTTGCTTAGATTCTCATTGAGGAATCATAGAAGAAATCTCTAAGCAAAGATTAGATCAATTCGACAAAAGATATGTTCTTGAAAGAACCATCGAATTGACCTAAAAGAGGCTATAAAGAAGAAGGATAAAAACCTAGCCTCTAGGGTTGCTCTCAAGTGTTTAATTAATTAATCGGTAGAGAACCCACGTTCTTGAGAAACCCTAAGTGTCTATTTATAGTTTAGAAACCTTTGGAAAGAGATAAGAATCAAAAACTTACCATATCTGGAAATTTTCAGGACGGCGATCCGGATCGGATTTACTGCGATCCGGATCGTCGTAGCGAGTTAGACAATTCCAGAAAAACAAGGGTTCGGGATCCGGATTGAAAAGCCCGATCCGGATCGTTCATGTATTCCAGCAAATACCCATGTTCGGGATCCGGATCGAAATGGCCATGATCCGGATCGGATTTGCCAATGAACAATCACCCTTCGGGATCCGTATTGGATCATCTGATCCGGATCCTGAACATGCCCCATGTCCAGTTTTTGATTTTTATGCACTTAAAAATTCTTCCAAGTGTTTCTACACTATAAGAAAGTATTCGGATCACCAAAATTATTTAGTTAACCATACCTGATCCTTTTGAATACTTTCTTCTTGAGATTGATGTAACTGATCCGCAATTCTTCAACTTCAATCTTCAAGACTCAAGACACTGAGTGTCAACTTGAGCTCTTGTTGAATCTTCTCTAAGTCTTTGAATGCTGATTGACAATTTGATCCCTTTAAGACTCCGACTCAACTCACTGACTTGACTCACGAAATATGCCAACACCAAATTGCCGTAACAATCTCCCCCTTTGGCAATTTCGTGACAAAACCCAAAAATACATAAAAGCGCTCAAGTCACTCATCTTAAACCAAAAAGTCGAAATTCAATGTTATCACCAAACCATTGATTTTCTTTGCGTGAAAGATCCAATAAATACAAAATTACATTTGAACCAAACAATCCTAGAACATACTCTATGACTTAGGACTTGGAGTCTTAAAGTGTTGTAATTCCTGCAAAACAAAACTCCAAACAAAATCAAACGTTAGTCGTTAGAAATTAAAGTCCTACATTTGATTCGTCCTTTTGGTTCTTTTGTTTTTCGGCTCTTTCAGTCCTTTCTTTATCTCCCCCTATCATGAGCATCTCTAACATGTTCTCCATGTTCTCCATGTTCTCCCCCTGTCTTGAGCATTTATGTTCTCCCCCTTTGTGATACGATCATTAATTTCTGTTCTCCCCCTTTTTGTCACAAATTGTCAAACAGTGAACATACTAGACAAAAGGAAATCACTAACAGCATTAGTTCATAGAGAAAGAGAGATAAAAGCTCAGTTCCGGTATATAACAAAAATGCAGATTGCGTACCTGTACCAGAAAGCAAAAATCAAATAATTTCTTGAAACAAATCCAGATTTTGGAATCTTTTCAAATACCGATTTGTATTCCATCAAGAAATCAATTTAAGTGCTTTAAACAATGAATTCAATCCAATTAATTTCATGAAATTAAAAAGATTTACTCCTCAATCATGAAAAACAAAGGTAAAGCATTATAAACAGTTTTTCATGTTGTCCATAAGAACCAGAAAAAGTATGTAAGCACTTTAGCGCATCAACTTTAAACAAAAGTCATCGTTTCATGCAACAAGAAATAGATTATACCAAATCTATCAAAAATACTCAAAAATGAAACGAAAATTTATGGAAATTAAAACCCTTAAAGTTGATCAACTTCAAACACATCTAACATGATCTTATGCGTAATGCCTTTATCAAATCATCAATTTGGTAAAGAAAATGAAATACCAAGATCAATAGATGTTTGAAATCCCAAATAAATTATATAATGTATCTAGTCAATCTGTTGAAGAGAGTGGCTCTTTGAGCATCTTTCATTAAAAATCCCACCTTATACCAACCTTCAAATTTGACGGAGTCAAGTATTTCAATCAGCATTTTATTTAATCAAAAATTACAAAATCATGCTTGGTATACATGTGGTAGCTACACACAGTACTCGGACGACCGAGGTGGTAGCTCTTTCCTCCATGTGGTGGTAGTTTTCACACTCCTCATTGGGATGTAACTCTTTCCACATCTTTTGAGCATTTTACTTTTCTTTGACTCCCCCTCAATTGGCTATCAATTAATTTAAGATATAAAGTATTCAACCAAGGATTGATCTCGAATTCATACTCGACTAAATAGTCAAATAAGATAATGACTATACCAAGAGATCATTGAGAGGGAAATTGACTTTGATCACCTAAAAGATGACTTAATTAACTTAAATGATCATTGCAACATCGAAATATTATGATGTCAAAAGCATAATAGATTTCTAAATGCGTGAAAAGATGCAATTAAAGTCAATATGACCAATGCTCCAAGATTATGATTATGGAGTAAAGTTGATAATCCATATAAAATTAATTTGGAGTGAATGAACGTGAAACCCTTTTTAATCAATGTACTTGTTCGTTAAAAACCTTTTGTTCAAGAACAAAACATAAAACCAAGAGCATTGAAAAAACATGTAATGCAAAGATTAAGAAAAATATGAAGGGAAAACCAGTCAAAGCATTACATACAGTCAAAAGCTATTTAGAACTTAAGACAAGGAAAGATATCACCTTTCCGAATCCAAAATTGTCGAATTTTGGGTTGTCTTGATTCACTGTGGTCGGGAGTTGATAGCTTGGACTGTTGATCCACCTTAGGTCTTTGCCTCGTAGTGATCCACTTGTATGATTGATGTTGTGGCTCGGACCTTTGGTGGGTTGAGTGAACTCCTTTGACTTGATGTGTCTTTTGATTCCGTTGAGTTCGCTCCGTAGATGAAGTTGCCGAAGAATTCTTCTTTCTCTTTTTCGGGCAATCCTTCACCAAATGTCCTTCAAGTCCACAAAGGTGACACGTTCTTCCTTTCAATTTGAATGTGGAACTTGAAGCATGCACAGTTTGGTCCTTTTTGAATCCCAAACCAACCTTGCTTGTTTGACCTAATCCGGACATACAATCTAGTTTCTTGGAACCGGTTGAAAGCCTTTGTATGTCGAATTTGAGTTCATGAACTTGCTTGGTCAAAACTTGGTTGGTGACATGAATCTCCTCAAACTGCTTTTCAAGAAAATCAATCTTGTTAATATGGGAATTAACGATCGTTTCCGATTGATTTATCTTTTCCTGGAGGATTTTATTATTATCCAATAAAAGCTCTCGTTCCTCCTCGAGATCATGAAGTTTGATCTTTAAAGCATGATTCTCGTCTTGATTCTCAAGTCGTTGCTTCCTCAACTTCTTGATATGCTTGGCCATCTTCTTAGATTCCGCAAGAAGTTGTTGATATGCCTCAACGAGTTCTTCTTCGTCCGACTCCCCCTCACTTGATGACTCTCCGTTGGATGTTGATGTTTCATGCAAAATCAAAGGAATAGAGTCAGTGAGTAAAGATGATAAACAAACATTAGAAGAGGGAATTTGAGAAGCATGTAAGGCAACGACTTTTTCCTCTTTACTTGAGGTCGATTCATTAGAAGTAGAATCGTCCCAAGTTTTCGCTTGCAAAGCCTTCTTTTTATATGATTTCGGAGAAGGACATTCCGTTGAAAAATGGCCGTAGCCTTTGCATCTATTGTCACGCCCCGGGGTCGAAACTGCGACCCGGGCTCGCCAACAGATCCGCCATCTGTACGGAAACTGCCGTACAGACGCAGCGTCTAGCCTGCAAAAGACAAAACTACAGCTACACAGATATCAGAGCGGATAAAAAGCTGTACTATAAAATTTTTCTCAACTACAAGTTGCTACAACTCATAGCCTATCTCCCAAAATCAGCTGATACAAAAAGAAGAGCACCTATACAACATCTACAAATCCAGATGGGAGATAGCTAAACAGGAAACATAACCAACTCCCACAATCCGGGATGGTACATCTACCTCTCTCTAAAGTAACAATGCTGGTAGGGAACTATCACGCGACTCCCTGTCCTCGGTCCGTCCAGTCAAGCACAGCAGGAACGGAAGAAAGCCTCAGCAACCTGTCACCGACAGAGGGTGTGAGAACTACATCCTACAGTAGTTCTCAGTGGGTACCGTCTCCAAGAACCACGGTCTGCCCACTAAGTCTACCAGAGGCATAAGATAGAGAAAAGACTGATGAGAAATATAAATAAGCTGGAAAAGAATCTACAGCTATCATGCCTCTATCTACTATGCTCAATAAGAAGAGACTATGGATGATGGAATGCAGTCACTCACTGCTGACAATATGTCACAAGTACTAAGCCCAAGACGCTCTACTATGACACATGCTACGCCATCACTCCCTCAGTATATCTCGAATCTCAGCGACTGCCCACCCGGGTCCAGTCGAGTCAAGCCTGCGCCCCCTGGTGTATCAACCAGGGTGTCCCAACGGACAAACTCAATATCTCACACAGTGACCCCATGGTAGCACGGCCAGGGGTATCAAGCGACCACTAGTATATGAACTAGGCGCATCATCGCAGCCTCGTCAGGCTCGGTATCATCATCGCAGCCTCATCAGGCTCGGAATCATCAACGCACCCGGGGCGTGGTTCGAGGGGTGCGACCCCACCGAACTCAAGTATCTCATCAGTATCACTGTCTCACAAGTGGCTCCTGCAGGCTGTGGTCCTCGATCAAACAGATCGGTATCTCGATGCTCAAAGCACAACTCAGTCGGAGAACCCTCCACGACTCAATCTCACAACACAGACCCACTTAACGAAGGTACTACACAGCTGGGACCACCGTCTCTCCCACGGCTCCCACAACACAACTCCACTGAACTCAACACTCAACTCACGGCCGGAGCTACTCCACGGCCAGATCTACGAAGGGTCCGAAACCCAGGGAGACTAACATCTACGTCCCCAAGAGAGAAAGCAGCCCTTAGAACCCAGATCACTCGAATCCGCTCGGGTGGATAAGTTTATAAGAAACCATGTCATTTATTTCAGAAAATCATTCGATCTGAGAGAAAGCCATCTTTATAATGATTTTTAGTCTTTTTAGGAAAACCCTTTGAAATCAAGTTTTATGCCCAAGCCTCGAAGAGCTGATGCCTTCGTCCCAACGGACGAGAGCAGACTCAGACAACCTTGCGAGGCTTGGAAGAAACATTGGCTGACTAAAATCATGTATTTATCCAAAAAGGTTCTGGGTTCAAGGTCCTGCTAACACACGTGCACCACGATCCCAACCTGGTGGTGACGAGAAGAACAGTGGAAAGGAAAACCCCCGGGACCACCGTTTATCTGAAACGGCTCCCCAAAATGCTAACACTGGCCTAACCCAGCCACCAGACCCCACTCGGCCCCCCCGGGCCCGAGTGCAACACCCGTCCCACAACACTCTGACTACTCGGCCCACTACCCGGGCGAGGAAACTCTAAGTCCCGAAGGATAAGAAAAGTGCGGGATGTCTAAAGCATAAAGGAACCTAGCCCAAATTAAGGTTCACAATGGTCTGGTCAAACCCATGCACATATGACGGGGGTGCTAGTTAAGTTCCAAGAAAACACTTAAACTAGCATGCAATCCTAACACATTAGAATTAGAAGGAAGTCCGTAGACTTGGAGAGAAAACCAACCCACCTTAGAAGGCCACCAATTGCTCGTCGACACTTGCAATTGGCTCAGCGGCTTACCTGGCCTCCAAGGGGTCCGCACGCAACACGAAGCCCGATGCCAGAATCCGCACGCGAATCGGAGCACGCAGCGACCAACCACACGACCGCGCGCCCCGCGGAAACTAAAAACCGCACCGCAAGCTGCCAGAAGCGAAGAAATCGCAAAATAACTCCACACAGTCAAAACCGAGCATCCGACGGCGAAAAACAGCTTCCGTCGGCGAAAACAGCCTCCGTCAGCGAAAACCAGCGCCCGACGGCGAAAAACAGCACGCGGCGGCGAAAACAGCTCCGTCGGCGAAAAAAACTGCGCCCGACGGCGAAAAACAGCACGCGGCGGCGAAGAACAGCTCCGTCGGCGAAAAACAGCGCCCGACGGCGAAAAATAGGCAAAAACTGCTAGCGAGACAGTTCGCGAAAACCCTGCGAAACTGCTCGCGAAACCCGCTCAAAATCTGCTCACAAACTGCTTGCAAAAACTGCTCAAAACCGGCTTGCGAAAACAGCTTGCGAAAAGCTGCTCCGTCGGCGTAAAATTGTGCCCGACGGCGAAAACAGCTCACAAATCAGCTTGCGAAAATCCTGCGAAAACCGCCCGCAAAACAGCGGAAAACAGCGAAACCTGCGCGCGAAACCGCTTGCGAAATCTGCCGGCGAAAACTGCGAAAAACGGCTCCGTCGGCGAAAAAACTGCGCCCGATGGCGAAAAACAGCGCGCAGCGGCGAAAAACTGCTCCGTCGGCGAAAACCAGCGCCCGACAGCGAAAAACAGCCCGCGGCGGCGAAAAAACAGCGGCCGACGGCGACCAACGGGCTCCGACGGCGAAAAACGGTGCCGGCACGCAAACCGAGGCGCCACCGCTGTCCCGGGAGCACGCCGAGCGGCGAAAGTCCAGCCGCGCGACGAGGGAGGCCCGCCGCACGGCGCCCAACCAAGCAGCGCCGCGCGGCGACCCGCTGCGCGGTGCCGGAGCGCACCGCGCAGCGCCCACGGGCGCTGCGCACAGCGCCCACGGGCGCTGCGCACAGCGCCCAGCGGCGCTGCGCGCGGTGCCCAGCGGCGCTGCGCGCAGCGCCCAGAGGCGCTGCGCGCGGCCGCGCGCCTGCGCAGGCCCGCACGCAGCCCGCGCGGCCCGCGCAGGCCCGCGCAGGCCCGCGCGCGGCCCTGCCGCGCGCGCCTGCGCGCGGCCAGGAGGTGCCGCGCGCACGCGCGCGGCCCTGCCGCGCGCCCCTGCGCGCGGCCAGGAGGTGCCGCGCGCACCCGCGCGCGGCCCTGCCGCGCGCCCCTGCGCGCGGCCAGGAGGTGCCGCGCGCACCCGCGAGCGGCCCTGCCGTGCGCCCCTGCGCGCGGCCAGGAGGTGCCGCGCGCACCTGCGCGCGGCCCTTCCGCGCGCCCCTGCGCGCGGCCAGGCAGCGCCGCGCGCCCTTGCGCGCGGCCCTGCCGCGCGCGCCTGCGCGCGGCCAGGCAGCGCCGCGTGCAGCACTTTGCTGCACGCGGCGCCGCGCCCAGCGGCACCTCGCCACAGGGTGCTGCCAAAAGCAGACCCTGGCGCCGCTGCGCGCGCGCGCGGCCGCCGGCGACGGCAAAAAATCAGAAAAAGGCCCCGATAAATCCAATAAATCCGCAAAATCCCATTTAATCCAAAAATCCCATTTTTAGCATTTAAAATCCAATTATAAAAATCCCTAAAGCTCAAAAACTCCAAGAAACCTCAAAAAGGAGAAATTGCTTACCTCGTCGTCGCGCGTCGCACGCCCACGAGCTTCACACGGCCTCCAACGGCGAGTCCAAAAATCCGAGATCGGCTCAAAACTCCTCTTCTTCCTTTTCCTCTCTTTTCCTTTCCTTTCTTTCTCTTTTTTTCCTTTCTTTCTCTTTTCCTTTCTTTCTCTGCTGCAGAGGGAGGCTGGGGCCACTTTATATAAAGCATAAAGCTTTATTAATTAAATCCACTAATTAAATAATTCCAATAATCCAACTCCAACTCACTTTTTGCCTTCGGGCTCTCCGCCGCTGCCCGGAACCTCCCGAACTCCGCTGTAAATCGAAAATACACGCGCTCACAGCTTTTTCTCTCCAAAAAGCTCATCCGTTGAGGCGGGGTGCTCAAATCACTTACCGGCTCCAAAATTGCCAGTTCCAACTCACTTTTTGCCTCCGGGTCCTCCGCGTCAGTCCGGAACCTCCCGAACCTCGCTGTAAATCAAAAGTACACGTGTCCACAGCTTTTTCTCTTCAAAAAGCTCGTCCGTTGAGTCGGGGTGCTCAAATCAATTACCGGCTCCAAAATTGCCAGTTCCGACTCACTTTTTGCCTCCGGGCCCTCCGCGTCAGTCCGGAACCTCCCGAACTTCGCTGTAATCTGAAAGTACACCTGTTCCACGTGTTCCTGAATTTCCGGCGCTCCACGGTGAAGTCTGAAATTCCCAATCTCATCCTCAATCGGCCTACAAAGCCCGGAAAAACCCCGAATCGAGCTGGAGCTTCCGCGTTGATCCGAATCAACTCGGCATCAACAGTAACCTCAAATGCAACATGCCCAAGGCAACTCTCTGCTCCAAGTCATCTGTGTGATCGGCGCGCTATCCAATGCCCCGGTACTTTACATTCTCCCCTCCTTCAAAAGGTTTCGTCCTCGAAACCAAAACACACACCCTACCCCAAGAAACTTACATCGGGAAAAATCATCAATTCCAACTCCCTCTCAAAAGAAAAGCAGCCGAAAATAGCGAAAAGTCCAAAATTTCCAAAGGACCGATGCCTTCGCCCCGATCAAAACAAGAACAGGTTCCAGCATCGCCTCCATTTCTGGAGTAGTCCTTCAAAATTTTTCGCTCCGCTGCTATTTTCGGCGATAAAACGGGAAAACAAGGAGAGAGAGATGTTGAAGTTGTCCCTGCTGTGGCCGCAACCCAAAACCACAGTCCACCAACTCAACCAAGTAGGGGTGCAAAACTCTGATCTCAACCACAAGGAAAGGAAGTCATACCAAGTACCAAGCGATCCGCTAACCTGGCGCCCACCAATCGGCAACCCAAACTCATCCTCTCGGCTCTCAGGTGGTCGCTCTAACTCAACAAACGGGCATCGCCGAACCTTCACTGGGTAAACTCAACCGTAAATTCCATAACTTCACAAGTAAGAATTTCTTCGGTTGCTTCAGATAGCTCAAATCCTTGTTCGACTCCAACGAAGAAAAGCCGATAAAGTGCGAGGGTTCAATTACACTTCTTCCCATCAGACAAAAATCACGGTCCAAACTCCCCGCGTAAACTCAAGTCTATAAACATAAATCTCTGCGGCTGGTGGCTTCCAAAAGATCGAAGTCTCCAAAAGGCAAAAATCCTTCGTTGCTCCTTAGCAACCAAAACTATCTAGTTCCGCAGGTACATCTCTCGATTAGGCAACCAACATCTCCCCTCTTAGGAGTTGCTGCACCATCCTCCAGTGATCTTGAAGCTCTAAGCCACTTCGGGAACAAATCCAAATGTCCACGACGGGTCCGGCTGCTAACCCGTTCAAACACAGCTGGAGAACTCGATCCTTCAAATACTAACAATCACAGGCCTCAGTCAATCCACTTGACCGCAAGGCAAGCTCAAAAAGCCCCTACCGGGTTCTGAACACTAACCGGGCACAGCCCCGGCTGCAAGGTTCCATAACCATGACGACCACTAACTCGGTCTCCAATCCACTATCTCGGCACCTCAACCGCCGAGAACCTCCAGGTCTCTGTCTCCCCTGAGACACATGATCCTGGGGCTGGCACCATGGCAACCTCGATCCACTCCACTATCCCGAAATCAGGCAACACTGGAAGACTCTCTCTCTGGAGCTGGTCCCTCGATCTCCGTCCCTCCTGGACGTGATCAGTGATCCCCGGTCAATCCATCGCACATGCCCAATCGCTGCATCAACGGTCGGCCCTCGCCGAGAATATACAATGAGAAAGATATCCAGGTGCAGTCCCCTCTCAACAAAAACGATCCCGAAGCCTCAACCTGGGTGATAAGGGGCCCACTGCTCAACCATCGCGGAAACTCGCTCTCGGTGGTCCAACAGGACGAACCCGACGCCATCAACTCTCGGCGTCCCAAACGAAAGGCGCACGATCAAGCGCCCAGAAGCTTCTCCTGGATGAACAATCCTTGAACAGCTTTTCCATAGCAGCGATCCAGTTCTCGGCCTCCCAAGGCCCCCAACTTAAATCCCAAAATCTGCAGGGGATGGGACTGGGTGAAGTAGAATAACCGGTTGGCAACCTCTCGCTGCTCCTGCACCATCAGTGGTGCAACCAGGGTCGAAATCGACAATGTCGGGGCTGGAGTACTACTGGCGATACCCCGGGAGATGCTCTCAGCACAAACATGCGCAACACACGCTCCATGTTCTTCTCCTGGCGCCGCAACGCCTCCGACATCTGGGCCCCCCGAGCCCGCAGATCCTGTACCTCACCCTGCCTAGCCTGCTCGGCAGCCCGCCGTCCGGGCTCCTCAGCTGAGGCCAAACGCCCGCTCGTCGCTGCACGACGTCTCGGCGGCATCGCAAGTAACTGAAACAAAACAAACATCAGGACACAGCAACCATACGACCCAATCCGGCGAGAGTCTAAAATTTGTTATCCTTCCTAAAGTATTATGTTGTCTGCAGCCAACATAATCACTTTGAGAGAATAACATATCAAATCACTCATCCCAACCCGAGGGAGAGGTAAAAACTCAATCTGGACTCTCGCTAAAAGTCACGACTCTCACGTAGTCATCCTAATGTCCAACCACAAGCCTAGGGTTTCTAAGTCCTCAATGACCTATATCCTAGGCTCTGATACCACTCTAATCTGTCACGCCCCGGTGTCACGCCCCGGGTGTAAACCAGAACCCGGGCCCGTCCACAGATCCGCCGTGCACACGGAATTTTCCGTGTACACGAAGCGCTGATAACCTGCTCAGATATAAAACAAGTAATAAAGGAGCATAAAACAGAGCTAAACTAAAACTAATACAACTCAGACAAATGCTGGAAATGAAAGTACAGTAAGCTCTCAAAAATATACAAGTGTCTCTCCCAGCTCACGAAATATATACAACCAGCTGGCCGCAGCCAGACCCAAAATAAAAGGAAAAAACAACCGTCTGAGTGTACTGGGGGTACATCAAAACTACAAAACTCCAACTCGGGGCAGCAGCTATCTAATCAGCGATCCTCTTACCTCGATCCAGGGAAGAGGGTCCCGCGACTCCCGCAGAAGACTCTACAAAACAAAGGGGAAAAGAAAAGAGAAAACAGTGGGGGTGAGAACTACTATAAAAACAGTAGCCTCCCCTAGTGGGTAGGCCTCAAACTCAGAAATACCCACTAGGACTACTAGAGGCGAAAAATGAAATAAAGGTAGTATGCTAAAGGTAAATCTACTGATGATAAAGCTACCCCTAGTATGCCTCTAAAATGCCTAGCTGTCAAAATCGCTAGAAGTATGCATCAGTATGTCAAAACCTGGCCAACCAAACCCAATCAATACACCAGTCAACACTGGTACTGCCTGCTGTACTGTCAACTCGAGAACCCAGTATCTGATCGGCACACGGCACGATCCTCAAAGTACCCAATCGACCGGCACACGGCTCGGCCCTAAGCCTACTCCGGAGTGGCACTCGAGGGGAGCGACCCACACGAGTAAAAATATGTAACCATAAGTATCTGATGTAGCAGGACTGGATCAAGACTCTAAACGAGTGGGTAAGACCATCCACTAAAGAAGCCCGATCCCTCACCTCCAATCTGATGCAATAATAATAATACTAGTAAGCCGGTCAACCGCCCACAGTCCGCGGTTGCCGCAACACCCAACCATCCATCCCCGACTGTCCCAACTCTGAACATCTGAACTACACAATCCTCTACAACTAGACTACAGGAGAATGAATAGAAAGCATGGTTTCTCCTAAGTCAATTCCAGCATGTATGTGTAGCAGAAAAAGGTGGCCTAGCTAGATGACCATCGAAGCATGCAAAGTCCTTTACTTGATAAACCCCTTTCAATTATTCTAACATATGCAACATTAAATGTTTGGGAAATCCCGATGTACATGTGGTAAGATATATGATATTTAGTACATTTTAGATGCACAATTTACTAGCAAGTACCCCTTATACAACATTCATTTTAACCACAAGCCCAAACCTTCCCTCAACATACAACATGATATGGCTATAGCATTCTTTCCAACTAATTAAATTGCATATCTAAACATGGAAACACCACTTACCAACTTGTAGCCTGCTAATAATGCAAGTATTAGCAAAGGAACCTTAATCTCATGCAAGCATGCTAGATACATTCATATTTAATAACACATAATCGTGGCATTCCAATAGGCCTAGTGACATTCACAAGTAGGAGGTTCTCAACATCACCCACCTCGAGCGCTATTCCAAAATTCCCAAAGGCGAAGTCCAAGATCAGTCCAACACACCACCAATCTGTACAAAATACCCCAAAGGAAAAAAATACATAAGCTAAACATCCACGCTTTCCAGAATCTGTCCCCCAAATCAGCAGTCCACAATTCACTAATTTTTACCTGCGAATAATGCCCAGAAAAATCGAAGAAAAATACTATCGCGATCCTTGCGAAGAGCCCGTCGAAACGAGTACCTGCACGCCCAATTTGGAGTTTCCTACGCTGAGATAAAAATCCGACAAGGGGTACACCCCGAATCCAAACTGCGCTAAATTCCTGTAACAAGGAACCACAGAGAAAGGAGACTCTCACCCTCGAGTAAAATTCAGAAAATTCTGAGAAAAATCCAGGAGACTCCTTGCGAAGCGTAGATGAAAATTGCCTTTTGAATCGCCTCGTTCCGACGCCTGAGCGAAAAGATATGGCAAGAACACCGCGGTGCTGTCCCAAAAGTCCGCGAAGAAAAAGGGTCAAATGGTTGCTCGGAAAACTCCAAGATCAGCACGGAAATCGAGGAACCATAAAACACAGGAGTTGAAGCCCTGCCTGTCGTGAGTCCAACGGCGCAAGAATCGGCGAATTCCGAGTTCGGGGTGGGTCGGAGGAGTCCAAACACTGAGAAGGGGCGAAGAGGATCGCCGGAGAACAAGCGTCGCGCCGCGCCGTAAAACGGTGAACCTCGGGATGCGTGCCTCCAAAAATCTTCAAACTTCTCCAAAGGGTAGTGCACTGAGGGAGGAAAAACTCTTGTGAAGGGAGCTCAGCGGAAAGGAGGCCCAAAAAGCCAAAAGAACAAACAAGGAGGGCTATTTATAGGCCCAGCCCAAAACACAAAAATCCGGATTTCCGGGCGCATGTTTCGGGCGCACTGCGCCCGGAAACCGGTTGCATGCATCCTGTCCGACGCGCCCGAAATCCTCTGGTGCTGCCACGTCGCCCCACAACAGGGGACAGCCGTGCAGTGCGACCGCCGCGCGCCACGCGTCCCCCCGCGGTCAGCGGGGGTAGGTACGGCCCGCCAATCCTGTGCCGACACGCGTCGCACTCGAGTGCGGCCGACAGCCCACCTGGCGCTACAGTGCGCGCGCGCCGTCCCGAGGCGCCCCTCTGCGCACTCCGGGGACCGAGACCACGTGAGCCAGCGAATCCCACGCCGCCACGTGTCATACGCCCGGCCCACCGCAACCCCGCAGGTTCGCTGAGCCGTGCCGCGTGCGCCGACCTATCCGGGCACGCCACGCGTCCCGCGCCCGCGGTCCATGCACCGCCGCGCCTCCCCGTGGACCGAGCTGCGTGAGCCGGCCAATGATAGGCCGCCACGTGGCTCAGGCCGGTCCACGGACCTCCCCCATGCACCAACAATTCCCGAAAACTTCCGGAAGCCCGCATTTGGTCATCCGGACTCCAAAGTTAACAAGCAAATAGCCGTTTTCAAGCGTTTTTCCGCGCTGAATCCAAATCTAACCTCAGATTGGCCCAAAACCTTTTCTAAAATTCGGCAATTACAGCCGAAGGCCAATTCCGCTATCAAAGTCTCACAAGGTCCATCTGTGGCACCCCTTCGATGCACCATGGGCCAGACACCAACACTAGGTGTTCTACACAATGGATTCACCGGAAAGTTGCATGGGAAAACCAGTACACTACACCCGGGGTCGAAACTGCGACCCGGGCTCGCCAACAGATCCGCCATCTGTACGGAAACTGCCGTACAGACGCAGCGTCTAGCCTGCAAAAGACAAAACTACAGCTACACAGATATCAGAGCGGATAAAAAGCTGTACTATAAAATTTTTCTCAACTACAAGTTGCTACAACTCATAGCCTATCTCCCAAAATCAGCTGATACAAAAAGAAGAGCACCTATACAACATCTACAAATCCAGATGGGAGATAGCTAAACAGGAAACATAACCAACTCCCACAATCCGGGATGGTACATCTACCTCTCTCTAAAGTAACAATGCTGGTAGGGAACTATCACGCGACTCCCTGTCCTCGGTCCGTCCAGTCAAGCACAGCAGGAACGGAAGAAAGCCTCAGCAACCTGTCACCGACAGAGGGTGTGAGAACTACATCCTACAGTAGTTCTCAGTGGGTACCGTCTCCAAGAACCACGGTCTGCCCACTAAGTCTACCAGAGGCATAAGATAGAGAAAAGACTGATGAGAAATATAAATAAGCTGGAAAAGAATCTACAGCTATCATGCCTCTATCTACTATGCTCAATAAGAAGAGACTATGGATGATGGAATGCAGTCACTCACTGCTGACAATATGTCACAAGTACTAAGCCCAAGACGCTCTACTATGACACATGCTACGCCATCACTCCCTCAGTATATCTCGAATCTCAGCGACTGCCCACCCGGGTCCAGTCGAGTCAAGCCTGCGCCCCCTGGTGTATCAACCAGGGTGTCCCAACGGACAAACTCAATATCTCACACAGTGACCCCATGGTAGCACGGCCAGGGGTATCAAGCGACCACTAGTATATGAACTAGGCGCATCATCGCAGCCTCGTCAGGCTCGGTATCATCATCGCAGCCTCATCAGGCTCGGAATCATCAACGCACCCGGGGCGTGGTTCGAGGGGTGCGACCCCACCGAACTCAAGTATCTCATCAGTATCACTGTCTCACAAGTGGCTCCTGCAGGCTGTGGTCCTCGATCAAACAGATCGGTATCTCGATGCTCAAAGCACAACTCAGTCGGAGAACCCTCCACGACTCAATCTCACAACACAGACCCACTCAACGAAGGTACTACACAGCTGGGACCACCGTCTCTCCCACGGCTCCCACAACACAACTCCACTGAACTCAACACTCAACTCACGGCCGGAGCTACTCCACGGCCAGATCTACGAAGGGTCCGAAACCCAGGGAGACTAACATCTACGTCCCCAAGAGAGAAAGCAGCCCTTAGAACCCAGATCACTCGAATCCGCTCGGGTGGATAAGTTTATAAGAAACCATGTCATTTATTTCAGAAAATCATTCGATCTGAGAGAAAGCCATCTTTATAATGATTTTTAGTCTTTTTAGGAAAACCCTTTGAAATCAAGTTTTATGCCCAAGCCTCGAAGAGCTGATGCCTTCGTCCCAACGGACGAGAGCAGACTCAGACAACCTTGCGAGGCTTGGAAGAAACATTGGCTGACTAAAATCATGTATTTATCCAAAAAGGTTCTGGGTTCAAGGTCCTGCTAACACACGTGCACCACGATCCCAACCTGGTGGTGACGAGAAGAACAGTGGAAAGGAAAACCCCCGGGACCACCGTTTATCTGAAACGGCTCCCCAAAATGCTAACACTGGCCTAACCCAGCCACCAGACCCCACTCGGCCCCCCCGGGCCCGAGTGCAACACCCGTCCCACAACACTCTGACTACTCGGCCCACTACCCGGGCGAGGAAACTCTAAGTCCCGAAGGATAAGAAAAGTGCGGGATGTCTAAAGCATAAAGGAACCTAGCCCAAATTAAGGTTCACAATGGTCTGGTCAAACCCATGCACATATGACGGGGGTGCTAGTTAAGTTCCAAGAAAACACTTAAACTAGCATGCAATCCTAACACATTAGAATTAGAAGGAAGTCCGTAGACTTGGAGAGAAAACCAACCCACCTTAGAAGGCCACCAATTGCTCGTCGACACTTGCAATTGGCTCAGCGGCTTACCTGGCCTCCAAGGGGTCCGCACGCAACACGAAGCCCGATGCCAGAATCCGCACGCGAATCGGAGCACGCAGCGACCAACCACACGACCGCGCGCCCCGCGGAAACTAAAAACCGCACCGCAAGCTGCCAGAAGCGAAGAAATCGCAAAATCACTCCACACAGTCAAAACCGAGCATCCGACGGCGAAAAAACAGCTTCCGTCGGCGAAAACAGCCTCCGTCAGCGAAAACCAGCGCCCGACGGCGAAAAACAGCACGCGGCGGCGAAAACAGCTCCGTCGGCGAAAAAAACTGCGCCCGACGGCGAAAAACAGCACGCGGCGGCGAAGAACAGCTCCGTCGGCGAAAAACAGCGCCCGACGGCGAAAAACAGGCAAAAACTGCTAGCGAGACAGTTCGCGAAAACCCTGCGAAACTGCTCGCGAAAACCGCTCAAAATCTGCTCACAAACTGCTTGCAAAAACTGCTCAAAACCGGCTTGCGAAAACAGCTTGCGAAAAGCTGCTCCGTCGGCGAAAAATTGCGCCCGACGGCGAAAACAGCTCACAAATCAGCTTGCGAAAATCCTGCGAAAACCACCCGCAAAACAGCGGAAAACAGCGAAACCTGCGCGCGAAACCGCTTGCGAAATCTGCCGGCGAAAACTGCGAAAAACGGCTCCGTCGGCGGAAAAACTGCGCCCGACGGCGAAAAACAGCGCGCGGCGGCGAAAAACTGCTCCGTCGGCGAAAACCAGCGCCCGACGGCGAAAAACAGCCCGCGGCGGCGAAAAAACAGCGGCCGACGGCGACCAACGGGCTCCGACGGCGAAAAACGGTGCCGGCACGCAAACCGAGGCGCCACCGCTGTCCCGGGAGCACGCCGAGCGGCGAAAGTCCAGCCGCGCGACGAGGGAGGCCCGCTGCACGGCGCCCAACCAAGCAGCGCCGCGCGGCGACCTGCTGCGCGGTGCCGGAGCGCACCGCGCAGCGCCCAGCGGCGCTGCGCACAGCGCCCAGCGGCGCTGCGCGCGGTGCCCAGCGGCGCTGCGCGCAGCGCCCAGAGGCGCTGCGCGCGGGCTCGCGCGCAGCCCACTGCGCTGCGCGCGGCCGCGCGCCTGCGCAGGCCCGCGCGCAGCCCGCGCGGCCCGCGCAGGCCCGCGCGGCCGCGCGCCTGCGCAGGCCCGCGCGCAGCCCGCGCGGCCCGCGCAGGCCCGCGCGCGGCCCTGCCGCGCGCCCCTGCGCGCGGCCCTGCCGCGCGCGCCTGCGCGCGGCCAGGAGGTGCCGCGCGCACGCGCGCGGCCCTGCCGCGCGCGCCTGCGCGCGGCCATGAGGTGCCGCGCGCACGCGCGCGGCCCTGCCGCGCGCGCCTGCGCGCGGCCATGAGTTGCCGCGCGCACGCGCGCGGCCCTGCCGCGCGCACCCGCGCGCGGCCCTGCCGCGCGCCCCTGCGCGCGGCCAGGAGGTGCCGCGCGCACCCGCGCGCGGCCCTGCCGCGCGCCCCTGCGCGCGGCCAGGCAGCGCCGCGCGCCCTTGCGCGCGGCCCTGCCGCACGCGCCTGCGCGCGGCCTGGCAGCGCCGCGTGCAGCACTTTGCTGCACGTGGCGCCGCGCCCAGCGGCACCTCGCCACAGGGTGCTGCCAAAAGCAGACCCTGGCGCCGCGCGTGCGCCGCTGCGCGCGCGCGCGGCCGCCGGCGACGGCAAAAAATCAGAAAAAGGCCCCGATAAATCCAATAAATCCGCAAAATCCCATTTAATCCAAAAATCCCATTTTTAGCATTTAAAATCCAATTATAAAAATCCCTAAAGCTCAAAAACTCCAAGAAACCTCAAAAAGGAGAAATTGCTTACCTCGTCGTCGCGCGTCGCACGCCCACGAGCTTCACACGGCCTCCAACGGCGAGTCCAAAAATCCGAGATCGGCTCAAAACTCCTCTTCTTCCTTTTCCTCTCTTTTCCTTTTCTTTCTTTCTCTTTTTTTCCTTTCTTTCTCTTTTCCTTTCTTTCTCTGCTGCAGAGGGAGGCTGGGGCCACTTTATATAAAGCATAAAGCTTTATTAATTAAATCCACTAATTAAATAATTCCAATAATCCAACTCCAACTCACTTTTTGCCTTCGGGCTCTCCGTCGCTGTCCGGAACCTCCCGAACTCCGCTGTAAATCAAAAATACACGCGCTCACAGCTTTTTCTCTCCAAAAAGCTCATCCGTTGAGGCGGGGTGCTCAAATCACTTACCGGCTCCAAAATTGCCAGTTCCAACTCACTTTTTGCCTCCGGGTCCTCCGCGTCAGTCCGGAACCTCCCGAACCTCGCTGTAAATCAAAAGTACACGTGTCCACAGCTTTTTCTCTTCAAAAAGCTCGTCCGTTGAGTCGGGGTGCTCAAATCAATTACCGGCTCCAAAATTGCCAGTTCTGACTCACTTTTTGCCTCCGGGCCCTCCGCGTCAGTCCGGAACCTCCCGAACTTCGCTGTAATCTAAAAGTACACCTGTTCCACGTGTTCCTGAATTTCCGGCGCTCCACGGTGAAGTCTGAAATTCCCAATCTCATCCTCAATCGGCCTACAAAGCCCGGAAAAACCCCGAATCGAGCTGGAGCTTCCGCGTTGATCCGAATCAACTCGGCATCAACAGTAACCTCAAATGCAACATGCCCAAGGCAACTCTCTGCTCCAAGTCATCTGTGTGATCGGCGCGCTATCCAATGCCCCGGTACTTTACATCTATAGCATTGGATTTCCCCTTCGAAATCATCTTTTTCTTTTTCCTTAGAAGGTTTTGCAAAGCTTTTGAGGTTAGAGGATTTAGAACCCGATGATCCTTTAGAAGGTTTCGTGGATGAAGATCCATCGGTTCGATTCTTCCAAACCTTCCGACGAAATTTCTTTGTGATCCGCGCCAATTGTTCTTCAAAATCGGCAAAAGAGATTTCATCGTCGGAACTCGATTCGCTATCTTCTTCCTTTGTTGATTTGAATGCAATACCTGTAAGCTTAGAAGAAGACTTGGAAGAAACTTGATTAGTAGGAAAAGTCATTTCATAAGTTTGCAAAGCGCCTACTAATTCCTCTACACTCATCTCATCCGGATGACTAACGGTTTCAATGGCGGTAACCTTTGCCCTAAACCGTTCCGGAAGAGTCCGAAGTATCTTTCTTACAATTTTCGACTCCGGGATCTTTTCTCCTAAATTAGCACATGTATTTATTACATCTTGAAGTCTAGTGTAATAATCTGTAAACAATTCATGCTCTTCCATATGAATAGAGTCAAATTGACTTGTAAGCATCTGGAGCTTTTGAATTTTTACAAGATTAGTACCCTCATGTGTAATTTTAAGAATATCCCAAATTTCCTTCGCGGTTTCCACGCGGAAATTCTTGTTAACTCAGTCGAGGAAAGAGAGTTAAAAAGAGCATTCATACCTTTCCCATTGTAAGAAGATCTTTCGAGTTCCTCTTTGGACCATCTAGAGCGAGGTTTTGGGGTAGTAGAATTTCCTACTTCCTCAACAGGATGCACCCAACCGTATTCCACGGATTGCCATACCCGCTCATCAATTGCGATGAGAAAAGCCCTCATCCGCACTTTCCAATAAGCATAATTAGTCCCATCAAAAAGAGGAGGTCTATAAATATTACCACTTTCACCCAACATGATAGATAAACCTAAAACCCGCTCCGATACCAATTGTAGGTTTTTATATAGGATCCACAAGGATCTAAATAGATACTATCAAACAACTAGAGGGGGGGTGAATAGGTGTAATACTTATAAAACCAAATCTCAGTGCAAAATAAAAACCAATGCGGAAAATAAAAACAGCACACCGAGATATACGTGGAAACTCCAATCCAGGAGAAAAACCACGGGACCAACACGCAATAACAATCCACTAAGAATAGAAGAATAACAAGGTGATTACCGACTCCACGGACTCAACCCCTCCTTCAGCTTCTTCGGACCTTGCGCTGACCGGTTGGATGTCCACGCAATAACAATCCACTAAGAAAAGAAGAATAACAAGGTGATTACCGTCTCCACGGATTTAACCCCTCCTTCAATTTCTTCGGACCTCGCGCTCCACCGGTTGCACGTCCACTGCACACGCTCGAATCCACGAACGCCACTCGAATCCACGAGCACACGTTTCGAATCCACGAAACGCCTTTAGCACACCGAATCCACGATGCCACGTCGAATCCACGACGCAAACTCAGTCGATAAGAATATTGACTTCGATGGTGATCCTTTGCTTAGATTCTCACTGAGGAATCGTAGAAGAAATCTCTAAGCAAAGATTAGATCAATTCGACAAAAGATATGTTCTTGAAAGAACCATCGAATTGACCTAAAAGAGGCTATAAAGAAGAAAGATAAAAACCTAGCCTCTAGGGTTGCTCTCAAGTGTTTAATTAATTAATCGGTAGAGAACCCACGTTCTTGAGAAACCCTAAGTGTCTATTTATAGTTTAGAAACCTTTGGAAAGAGATAAGAATCAAAAACTTACCTTATCTGGAAATTTTCAGGACGGCGATCCGGATCGGATTTACTGCGATCCGGATCGTCGTAGCGAGTTAGACAATTCCAGAAAAACAAGGGTTCGGGATCCGGATTGAAAAGCCCGATCCGGATCGTTCATGTATTCCAGCAAATACCCATGTTCGGGATCCGGATCTAAATGGCCATGATCCGGATCGGATTTGCCAATGAACAATCACCCTTCGGGATCCGGATTGGATCATCTGATCCGGATCCTCAACATGCCCCATGTCCAGTTTTTGATTTTTATGCAATTAAAAATTCTTCCAAGTGTTTCTACACTATAAGAAAGTATTCGGATCACCAAAATTATTTAGTTAACCATACCTGATCCTTTTGAATACTTTCTTCTTGAGATTGATGTAACTGATCCGCAATTCTTCAACTTCAATCTTCAAGACTCAAGACACTGAGTGTCAACTTGAGCTTTTGTTGAATCTTCTCTAAGTCTTTGAATGCTGATTGACAATTTGATCCCTTTAAGACTCCGACTCAACTCACTGACTTGACTCACGAAATATGCCAACACCAAATTGCCGTAACAATCTCCCCCTTTGGCAATTTCGTGACAAAACCCAAAAATACATAAAAGCGCTCAAGTCACTCATCTTAAACCAAAAAGTCGAAATTCAATGTTATCACCAAAACATTGATTTTCTTTGCGTGAAAGATCCAATAAATACAAAATTACATTTGAACCAAACAATCCTAGAACATACTCTATGACTTAGGACTTGGAGTCTTAAAGTGTTGTAATTCCTGCAAAACAAAACTCCAAACAAAATCAAACGTTAGTCGTTAGAAATTAAAGTCCTACATTTGATTCGTCCTTTTGGTTCTTTTGTTTTTCGGTTCTTTCAGTCCTTTCTTTATCTCCCCCTATCATGAGCATCTCTAACATGTTCTCCATGTTCTCCCCCTGTCTTGAGCATTTATGTTCTCCCCCTTTGTGATACGATCATTAATTTCTGTTCTCCCCCTTTTTGTCACAAATTGTCAAACAGTGAACATACTAGACAAAAGGAAATCACTAACAGCATTAGTTCATAGAGAAAGAGAGATAAAAGCTCAGTTCCGGTATATAACAAAAATGCAGATTGCGTACCTGTACCAGAAAACAAAAATCAAATAATTTCTTGAAACAAATCCAGATTTTGGAATCTTTTCAAATACCGATTTGTATTCCATCAAGAAATCAATTTAAGTGCTTTAAACAATGAATTCAATCCAATTAATTTCACGAAATTAAAAAGATTTACTCCTCAATCATGAAAAACAAAGGTAAAGCATTATAAACAGTTTTTCATGTTGTCCATAAGAACCAGAAAAAGTATGTAAGCACTTTAGCGCATCAACTTTAAACAAAAGTCATCGTTTCATGCAACAAGAAATAGATTATACCAAATCTATCAAAAATACTCAAAAATGAAACGAAAATTTATGGAAATTAAAACCCTTAAAGTTGATCAACTTCAAACACATCTAACATGATCTTATGCGTAATGCCTTTATCAAATCATCAATTTGGTAAAGAAAATGAAATACCAAGATCAATAGATGTTTGAAATCCCAAATAAATTATATAATGTATCTAGTCAATCTGTTGAAGAGAGTGGCTCTTTGAGCATCTTTCATTAAAAATCCCACCTTATACCAACCTTCAAATTTGACGGAGTCAAGTATTTCAATCAGCATTTTATTTAATCAAAAATTACAAAACCATGCTTGGCATACATGTGGTAGCTGCACACAGTACTCGGACGACCGAGGTGGTAGCTCTTTCCTCCATGTGGTGGTAGTTTTCACACTCCTCATTGGGATGTAACTCTTTCCACATCTTTTGAGCATTTTACTTTTCTTTGACTCCCCCTCAATTGGCTATCAATTAATTTAAGATATAAAGTATTCAACCAAGGATTGATCTCGAATTCATACTCGACTAAATAGTCAAATAAGATAATGACTATACCAAGAGATCATTGAGAGAGAAATTGACTTTGATCACCTAAAAGATGACTTAATTAACTTAAATGATCATTGCAACATCGAAATATTATGATGTCAAAAGCATAATAGATTTCTAAATGCGTGAAAAGATGCAATTAAAGTCAATATGACCAATGCTCCAAGATTATGATTATGGAGTAAAGTTGATAATCCATATAAAATTAATTTGGAGTGAATGAACGTGAAACCCTTTTTAATCAATGTACTTGTTCGTTAAAAACCTTTTGTTCAAGAACAAAACATAAAACCAAGAGAATTGAAAAAACATGTAATGCAAAGATTAAGAAAAATATGAAGGGAAAACCAGTCAAAGCATTACATACAGTCAAAAGCTATTTAGAACTTAAGACAAGGAAAGATATCACCTTTCCGAATCCAAAATTGTCGAATTTTGGGTTGTCTTGATTCACTGTGGTCGGGAGTTGATAGCTTGGACTGTTGATCCACCTTAGGTCTTTGCCTCGTAGTGATCCACTTGTATGATTGATGTTGTGGCTCGGACCTTTGGTGGGTTGAGTGAACTCCTTTGACTTGATGTGTCTTTTGATTCCGTTGAGTTCGCTCCGTAGATGAAGTTGCCGAAGAATTCTTCTTTCTCTTTTTCGGGCAATCCTTCACCAAATGTCCTTCAAGTCCACAAAGGTGACACGTTCTTCCTTTCAATTTGAATATGGAACTTGAAGCATGCACAGTTTGGTCCTTTTTGAATCCCAAACCAACCTTGCTTGTTTGACCTAATCCGGACATACAATCTAGTTTCTTGGAACCGGTTGAAAGCCTTTGTATGTCGAATTTGAGTTCATGAACTTGCTTGGTCAAAACTTGGTTGGTGACATGAATCTCCTCAAACTGCTTTTCAAGAAAATCAATCTTGTTAATATGGGAAATAACGATGGTTTCCGATTGATTTATCTTTTCCTGGAGGATTTTATTATTATCCAATAAAAGCTCTCGTTCCTCCTCGAGATCATGAAGTTTGATCTTTAAAGCATGATTCTCGTCTTGATTCTCAAGTCGTTGCTTCCTCAACTTCTTGATATGCTTGGCCATCTTCTTAGATTCCGCAAGAAGTTGTTGATATGCCTCAACGAGTTCTTCTTCGTCCGACTCCCCCTCACTTGATGACTCTCCGTTGGATGTTGATGTTTCATGCAAAATCAAAGGAATAGAGTCAGTGAGTAAAGATGATAAACAAACATTAGAAGAGGGAATTTGAGAAGCATGTAAGGCAACGACTTTTTCCTCTTTACTTGAGGTCGATTCATTAGAAGTAGAATCGTCCCAAGTTTTCGCTTGCAAAGCCTTCTTTTTATATGATTTCAGAGAAGGACATTCCGTTGAAAAATGGCCGTAGCCTTTGCATCTATAGCATTGGATTTCCCCTTAGAAATCATCTTTTACTTTTTCTTTAGAAGGTTTTGCAAAGCTTTTGAGGTTAGAGGATTTAGAACCCGATGATCCTTTAGAAGGTTTCGTGGATGAAGATCCATCGGTTCGATTCTTCCAAAACTTCCGACGAAATTTCTTTGTGATCCGCGCCAATTGTTCTTCAAAATCGGCAAAAGAGATTTCATCGTCGGAACTCGATTCGCTATCTTCTTCCTTTGTTGATTTGAATGCAATACCTGTAAGCTTAGAAGAAGACTTGGAAGAAACTTGATTAGTAGGAAAAGTCATTTCATAAGTTTGCAAAGCGCCTACTAATTCCTCTACACTCATCTCATCCGGATGACTAACGGTTTCAATGGCGGTAACCTTTGCCCTAAACCGTTCCGGAAGAGTCCGAAGTATCTTTCTTACAATTTTCGACTCCGGGATCTTTTCTCCTAAATTAGCACATGTATTTATTACATCTTGAAGTCTAGTGTAATAATCTGTAAACAATTCATGCTCTTCCATATGAATAGAGTCAAATTGACTTGTAAGCATCTGGAGCTTTTGAATTTTTACAAGATTAGTACCCTCATGTGTAATTTTGAGAATATCCCAAATTTCCTTCGCGGTTTCACACGCGGAAATTCTTGTGAACTCAGTCGAGGAAAGAGAGTTAAAAAGAGCGTTCATACCTTTCCCATTGTAAGAAGATCTTTCGAGTTCCTCTTTGGACCATCTAGAGCGAGGTTTTGGGGTAGTAGAATTTCCGACTTCCTCAACAGGATGCACCCAACCGTATTCCACGGATTGCCATTCCCGCTCATCAATTGCGATGAGAAAAGCCCTCATCCGCACTTTCCAATAAGCATAATTAGTCCCATCAAAAAAGAGGAGGTCTATAAATATTACCACTTTCACCCAACATGATAGATAAACCTAAAACCCGCTCCGATACCAATTGTAGGTTTTTATATAGGATCCACAAGGATCTAAATAGGTACTATCAAACAACTAGAGGGGGGGTGAATAGGTGTAATACTTATAAAACCAAATCTCAGTGCAAAATAAAAACCAATTCGGAAAATAAAAACAGCACACCGAGATATACGTGGAAACTCCAATCCAGGAGAAAAACCACGGGACCAACACGCAATAACAATCCACTAAGAATAGAAGAATAACAAGGTGATTACCGACTCCACGGACTCAACCCCTCCTTCAGCTTCTTCGGACCTTGCGCTGACCGGTTGGATGTCCACGCAATAACAATCCACTAAGAAAAGAAGAATAACAAGGTGATTACCGTCTCCACGGATTTAACCCCTCCTTCAATTTCTTCGGACCTCGCGCTCCACCGATTGCAGGTCCGCTGCACACGCTCGAATCCACGAACGCCACTCGAATCCACGAGCACACGTTTCGAATCCACGAAACGCCTTTAGCACACCGAATCCACGATGCCACGTCGAATCCACGACGCAAACTCAGTCGATAAGAATATTGACTTCGATGGTGATCCTTTGCTTAGATTCTCATTGAGGAATCGTAGAAGAAATCTCTAAGCAAAGATTAGATCAATTCGACAAAAGATATGTTCTTGAAAGAACCATCGAATTGACCTAAAAGAGGCTATAAAGAAGAAAGATAAAAACCTAGCCTCTAGGGTTGCTCTCAAGTGTTTAATTAATTAATCGGTAGAGAACCCACGTTCTTGAGAAACCCTAAGTGTCTATTTATAGTTTAGAAACCTTTGGAAAGAGATAAGAATCAAAAACTTACCTTATCTGGAAATTTTCAGGACGGCGATCCGGATCGGATTTACTGCGATCCGGATCGTCGTAGCGAGTTAGACAATTCCAGAAAAACAAGGGTTCGGGATCCGGATTGAAAAGCCCGATCCGGATCGTTCATGTATTCCAGCAAATACCCATGTTCGGGATCCGGATCTAAATGGCCATGATCCGGATCGGATTTGCCAATGAACAATCACCCTTCGGGATCCGGATTGGATCATCTGATCCAGATCCTGAACATGCCCCATGTCCAGTTTTTGATTTTTATGCACTTAAAAATTCTTCCAAGTGTTTCTACACTATAAGAAAGTATTCGGATCACCAAAATTATTTAGTTAACCATACCTGATCCTTTTGAATACTTTCTTCTTGAGATTGATGTAACTGATCCGCAATTCTTCAACTTCAATCTTCAAGACTCAAGACACTGAGTGTCAACTTGAGCTCTTGTTGAATCTTCTCTAAGTCTTTGAATGCTGATTGACAATTTGATCCCTTTAAGACTCCGACTCAACTCACTGACTTGACTCACGAAATATGCCAACACCAAATTGCCGTAACAATCTCCCCCTTTGGCAATTTCGTGACAAAACCCAAAAATACATAAAAGCGCTCAAGTCACTCATCTTAAACCAAAAAGTCGAAATTCAATGTTATCACCAAAACATTGATTTTCTTTGCGTGAAAGATCCAATAAATACAAAATTACATTTGAACCAAACAATCCTAGAACATACTCTATGACTTAGGACTTGGAGTCTTAAAGTGTTGTAATTCCTGCAAAACAAAACTCCAAACAAAATCAAACGTTTGTCGTTAGAAATTAAAGTCCTACATTTGATTCGTCCTTTTGGTTCTTTTGTTTTTCGGCTCTTTCAGTCCTTTCTTTATCTCCCCCTATCATGGGCATCTCTAACATGTTCTCCATGTTCTCCATGTTCTCCCCCTGTCTTGAGCATTTATGTTCTCCCCCTTTGTGATACGATCATTAATTTCTGTTCTTCCCCTTTTTGTCACAAATTGTCAAACAGTGAACATACTAGACAAAAGGAAATCACTAACAGCATTAGTTCATAGAGAAAGAGAGATAAAAGCTCAGTTCCGGTATATAACAAAAATGCAGATTGCGTACCTGTACCAGAAAGCAAAAATCAAATAATTTCTTGAAACAAATCCAGATTTTGGAATCTTTTCAAATACCGATTTGTATTCCATCAAGAAATCAATTTAAGTGCTTTAAACAATGAATTCAATCCAATTAATTTCACAAAATTAAAAAGATTTACTCCTCAATCATGAAAAACAAAGGTAAAGCATTATAAACAGTTTTTCATGTTGTCCATAAGAACCAGAAAAAGTATGTAAGCACTTTAGCGCATCAACTTTAAACAAAAGTCATCGTTTCATGCAACAAGAAATAGATTATACCAAATCTATCAAAAATACTCAAAAATGAAACGAAAATTTATGGAAATTAAAACCCTTAAAGTTGATCAACTTCAAACACATCTAACATGATCTTATGCGTAATGCCTTTATCAAATCATCAATTTGGTAAAGAAAATGAAATACCAAGATCAATAGATGTTTGAAATCCCAAATAAATTATATAATGTATCTAGTCAATCTGTTGAAGAGAGTGGCTCTTTGAGCATCTTTCATTAAAAATCCCACCTTATACCAACCTTCAAATTTGACGGAGTCAAGTATTTCAATCAGCATTTTATTTAATCAAAAATTACAAAACCATGCTTGGCATACATGTGGTAGCTGCACACAGTACTCGGACGACCGAGGTGGTAGCTCTTTCCTCCATGTGGTGGTAGTTTTCACACTCCTCATTGGGATGTAACTCTTTCCACATCTTTTGAGCATTTTACTTTTCTTTGACTCCCCCTCAATTGGCTATCAATTAATTTAAGATATAAAGTATTCAACCAAGGATTGATCTCGAATTCATACTCGACTAAATAGTCAAATAAGATAATGACTATACCAAGAGATCATTGAGAGAGAAATTGACTTTGATCACCTAAAAGATGACTTAATTAACTTAAATGATCATTGCAACATCGAAATATTATGATGTCAAAAGCGTAATAGATTTCTAAATGCGTGAAAAGATGCAATTAAAGTCAATATGACCAATGCTCCAAGATTATGATTATGGAGTAAAGTTGATAATCCATATAAAATTAATTTGGAGTGAATGAACGTGAAACCCTTTTTAATCAATGTACTTGTTCGTTAAAAACTTTTTGTTCAAGAACAAAACATAAAACCAAGAGCATTGAAAAAACATGTAATGCAAAGATTAAGAAAAATATGAAGGGAAAACCAGTCAAAGCATTACATACAGTCAAAAGCTATTTAGAACTTAAGACAAGGAAAGATATCACCTTTCCGAATCCAAAATTGTCGAATTTTGGGTTGTCTTGATTCACTGTGGTCGGGAGTTGATAGCTTGGACTGTTGATCCACCTTAGGTCTTTGCCTCGTAGTGATCCACTTGTATGATTGATGTTGTGGCTCGGACCTTTGGTGGGTTGAGTGAACTCCTTTGACTTGATGTGTCTTTTGATTCCGTTGAGTTCGCTCCGTAGATGAAGTTGCCGAAGAATTCTTCTTTCTCTTTTTCGGGCAATCCTTCACCAAATGTCCTTCAAGTCCACAAAGGTGACACGTTCTTCCTTTCAATTTGAATGTGGAACTTGAAGCATGCACAGTTTGGTCCTTTTTGAATCCCAAATCAACCTTGCTTGTTTGACCTAATCCGGACATACAATCTAGTTTCTTGGAACCGGTTGAAAGCCTTTGTATGTCGAATTTGAGTTCATGAACTTGCTTGGTCAAAACTTGGTTGGTGACATGAATCTCCTCAAACTGCTTTTCAAGAAAATCAATCTTGTTAATATGGGAAATAACGATCGTTTCCGATTGATTTATCTTTTCCTGGAGGATTTTATTATTATCCAATAAAAGCTCTCGTTCCTCCTCGAGATCATGAAGTTTGATCTTTAAAGCATGATTCTCGTCTTGATTCTCAAGGCGTTGCTTCCTCAACTTCTTGATATGCTTGGCCATCTTCTTAGATTCCGCAAGAAGTTGTTGATATGCCTCAACGAGTTCTTCTTCGTCCGACTCCCCCTCACTTAATGACTCTCCGTTGGATGTTGATGTTTCATGCAAAATCAAAGGAATAGAGTCAGTGAGTAAAGATGATAAACAAACATTAGAAGAGGGAATTTGAGAAGCATGTAAGGCAACGACTTTTTCCTCTTTACTTGAGGTCGATTCATTAGAAGTAGAATCGTCCCAAGTTTTCGCTTGCAAAGCCTTCTTTTTATATGATTTCGGAGAAGGACATTCCGTTGAAAAATGGCCGTAGCCTTTGCATCTATAGCATTGGATTTTCCCTTCGAAATCATCTTTTTCTTTTTCTTTAGAAGGTTTTGCAAAGCTTTTGAGGTTAGAGGATTTAGAACCCGATGATCCTTTAGAAGGTTTCGTGGATGAAGATCCATCGGTTCGATTCTTCCAAAACTTCCGACGAAATTTCTTTGTGATCCGCGCTAATTGTTCTTCAAAATCGGCAAAAGAGATTTCATCGTCGGAACTCGATTCGCTATCTTCTTCCTTTGTTGATTTGAATGCAATACCTGTAAGCTTAGAAGAAGACTTGGAAGAAACTTGATTAGTAGGAAAAGTCATTTCATAAGTTTGCAAAGCGCCTACTAATTCCTCTACACTCATCTCATCCGGATGACTAACGGTTTCAATGGCGGTAACCTTTGCCCTAAACCGTTCCGGAAGAGTCCGAAGTATCTTTCTTACCATTTTCGACTCCGGGATCTTTTCTCCTAAATTAGCACATGTATTTATTATATCTTGAAGTCTAGTGTAATAATCTGTAAACAATTCATGCTCTTCCATATGAATAGAGTCAAATTGACTTGTAAGCATCTTGAGCTTTTGAATTTTTACAAGATTAGTACCCTCATGTGTAATTTTGAGAATATCCCAAATTTCCTTCGCGGTTTCACACGCGGAAATTCTTGTGAACTCAGTCGAGGAAAGAGAGTTAAAAAGAGCGTTCATACCTTTCCCATTGTAAGAAGATCTTTCGAGTTCCTCTTTGGACCATCTAGAGCGAGGTTTTGGGGTAGTAGAATTTCCTACTTCCTCAACAGGATGCACCCAACCGTATTCCACGGATTGCCATACCCGCTCATCAATTGCGATGAGAAAAGCCCTCATCCGCACTTTCCAATAAGCATAATTAGTCCCATCAAAAAGAGGAGGTCTATAAATATTACCACTTTCACCCAACATGATAGATAAACCTAAAACCCGCTCCGATACCAATTGTAGGTTTTTATATAGGATCCACAAGGATCTAAATAGGTACTATCAAACAACTAGAGGGGGGGTGAATAGGTGTAATACTTATAAAACCAAATCTCAGTGCAAAATAAAAACCAATGCGGAAAATAAAAACAGCACACCGAGATATACGTGGAAACTCCAATCCAGGAGAAAAACCACGGGACCAACACGCAATAACAATCCACTAAGAATTGAAGAATAATAAGGTGATTACCGACTCCACGGACTCAACCCCTCCTTCAGCTTCTTCGGACCTTGCGCTGACCGGTTAGATGTCCACGCAATAACAATCCACTAAGAAAAGAAGAATAACAAGGTGATTACCGTCTCCACGGATTTAACCCCTCCTTCAATTTCTTCGGACCTCGCGCTCCACCGATTGCACGTCCACTGCACACGCTCGAATCCACGAACGCCACTCGAATCCACGAGCACACATTTCGAATCCACGAAACGCCTTTAGCACACCGAATCCACGATGCCACGTCGAATCCACGACGCAAACTCAGTCGATAAGAATATTGACTTCGATGGTGATCCTTTGCTTAGATTCTCATTGAGGAATCGTAGAAGAAATCTCTAAGCAAAGATTAGATCAATTCGACAAAAGATATGTTCTTGAAAGAACCATCGAATTGACCTAAAAGAGGCTATAAAGAAGAAAGATAAAAACCTAGCCTCTAGGGTTGCTCTCAAGTGTTTAATTAATTAATCGGTAGAGAACCCACGTTCTTGAGAAACCCTAAGTGTCTATTTATAGTTTAGAAACCTTTGGAAAGAGATAAGAATCAAAAACTTACCTTATCTGGAAATTTTCAGGACGGCGATCCGGATCGGATTTACTGCGATCCGGATCGTCGTAGCGAGTTAGACAATTCCAGAAAAACAAGGGTTCGGGATCCGGATTGAAAAGCCCGATCCGGATCGTTCATGTATTCCAGCAAATACCCATGTTCGGGATCCGGATCGAAATGGCCATGATCCGGATCGGATTTGCCAATGAACAATCACCCTTCGGGATCCGGATTGGATCATCTGATCCGGATCCTCAACATGCCCCATGTCCAGTTTTTGATTTTTATGCAATTAAAAATTCTTCCAAGTGTTTCTACACTATAAGAAAGTATTCGGATCACCAAAATTATTTAGTTAACCATACCTGATCCTTTTGAATACTTTCTTCTTGAGATTGATGTAACTGATCCACAATTCTTCAACTTCAATCTTCAAGACTCAAGACACTGAGTGTCAACTTGAGCTCTTGTTGAATCTTCTCTAAGTCTTTGAATGCTGATTGACAATTTGATCCCTTTAAGACTCCGACTCAACTCACTGACTTGACTCACGAAATATGCCAACACCAAATTGCCGTAACAAACTGTGCCAGTTGAGCTTTGAGGAGCGGATGAGGGGTTTGGATTTGGGGACCTGTTCTGGCATTGCCAGTGAGGGGCGATGGATTCGTAATTTGTAGTGGCGCCTTTCACAGCGGTTTGAGATGTATTTTGATTCAGCATAGTAGGGTAAGTGCTTATGCTTCACGGCAATTAAAGGATTACAAGAAGAATTACCCTACGCAAGATGTGGAGCTTGCGGCTGTGGTGTTCGCATGGAAGTTGTGGCGGCATTACTTCTAAGGAGAGCACTGTGAAATTTACACTGATCATAAGAGTTTGAGCATGTCGATCACGCAGCAGGCACCGCTTGTGGAGTAGTTGAGGCGTCTACAGATTGAGATGGTATTCCCTTGGGTCTCTGCTAGACTCATGTCTATGGTCTTGCAGCCCACTCTGTTGGATAGGATTAGGGAGACACAGAGTGAGGACCCCCACTTGACGAGAATCAGATTACGACTTCAGGTAGATCAGATAGGGAATACTGCAGTGGATGGCTCGGGAGTACTACGGTACAGAGACCAGAGTTGAGAGTGGCCCATTATACACCTTTTACCAGTCACTCTGGTGGTACTAGGATATATAAGGACCTCAAGGCACACTTTTGGTGGTTCGGAATGAGGCGGGACATTGGAAGATTTGTGGCTCACAGTTTAACTTGTCAGCAAGTGAAGGTCGAGCACCGAGTTCTTGCTGGCAAGTTGCGAAGTCTTCCAATTCCCGAGGGGAAGTGGGACCACATCACTATGGATTTCGTCACGGGATTGCCGGGGGGCAGAGTGTGAATCCGAAGCGATTCGGGTTATCGTGGATAGACTCACCAAGTTTGCACACTTCTTGCCTGTATGGATGACTTGGTTGTTGGGGCGTTTTGCTCTTTGATTTTTGGATGAGGAGGTTGAGTTGCGCGGTGTACCCGCCTCAACCTTATCTGTTTGGGACCCGAGGTTGTACCGCTTTTAGTGGGGGAGTCTACAGTCGGCCTTGGGGACGCAGCCCCGATTTAGCACAGCGTTCCACCCACAGACCGATGGATAGTTTAAGCGCACCATACAGACCCTCGAGGATATGTTGAGAGCGTGCGTTATGGATTTAGAGGAGGGCGGTACCGACACTTAGCATGGGTTGAGCTTGCGTACAACAACATCTATTAGGCGAGTATTCAGTTGGATCCGTTCGAGGCATCGTAGGGACGCAAGTGTCGGTCGCCCTTGTATTGGAGCGACGTGGGTGAGAGGAGGACTTTGTGACCGGACTTACTGATGGAGGCAGAGGAGAAAGTCTGATTAGTTCGCCGACATCTTGAGATAGCCCAGAGCCGTCAGAGGAGCTACGCCGATACTCAGCGACGAGACCTAGAGTTTCAATTGGGGTGATCAAGTCTTTTGGAGGTCCCGCCTTCGAAAGAAGTCCGGAGAATTGGTGTTCGTGGGGAGCTCAGTCCCCGTTCTATCCGACCCGTCGCACGTGTTCGACTTCACTTCCTTGGAGATCGGTGAGGACCTTGGAT
>CM055063.1:48217446-48297897 GCA_029204045.2 Tillandsia leiboldiana | reverse complement strand
GGATTTGAAGAGCGTCGTTGCAAATTCTTACTCGTGAGGTGAGGGAGTGGCGCAACCGGGCCATTCCGTTTGTGAAGATCTTGTGGAGCAATCACGAGGAGTGTGAGGCTACATGGGAGCTGGAGATAGTGATGAGTGATATCTACCCCTTCCTGTTCGAGTCTACCAGTTGAGGTACATCTGTTTGTTGTTTTTTTTCTTGTTTCGCGGACGAAACTCCTTTTAGTGGGGGAGGATGTAGTGGTCCAGAATTCCATGCACCTTTTCTGATGAATCCACTGTTTAGAACACCTATTGTTGGTGTGTCTGGCCCATAGTGAATCAAAGGGATGCCACAGATGGACCCTTTGTGTCTTGGTTAGCTGATTTGGCCTTCTGTCGTATTTGCCGAATTTTAGAAAAGGTTTTGGGCCAATCTGAGGTTGGATTTGGATTCAGCGCGGAAAACGCTTGAAAACGGCTATTTGCTTGTTAAATTTGGAGTCCGGATGACCAAAAACGGGCTCCCGGAAGTTTTCAGGGTTTTTTGGTGCATGGGGAAGGACCGTGGACCGGCCTGAGCCACGTGGCGGCCTGTTATTGGCCGGCTCACGCAGCTCGGTCCACGGGGAGGTGCGGCGGTGCATGGACCGCGAACGGGGGATGCGTGGCGAGCCCGGAATGGCCGGCGCACGCGGCACGGCTCAGCGACCTTGCGCGGCTGCGGTGGACCGGGCGAACGACACGTGGCGGGCTGCAATTGGTTGGCTCTCGAGGGTGCGGTCCACGGTGTGCGCGGAGGGGCGCCTCGGGACGGCAAGCGCACAGTGGCGCCAGGCGGGCGGTCGGCCGCACTCGAGTGCGGCCACGTGTCGCCTCGCGTGTGGGCGGCCGTACCTACCCCCGCTGACCGCGGAGGGACACGCGGCGTGCAGCGGGCCACCTTGCACTGCTGTCCCCTGTTCGTGTACACGTGGCAGCCCCAGAAGGTTTCGGGCGCGTCGGACGGGAGGCATCTGACCGGGCTTTCGGGCGCAGTGCGCCCGAATCCGGCCCACTTCAGTGGTGGGCTTGGCCTATAAAAGGGCTTCTTTGGGTTTCTTCTCGAGTTTTTGGGCCCTTTTTCACTATGACTCCTTCAGAGGAAATTCCCCTCACGCAGTGCACTATCTATTGGAGGACTTTGAAGATTTTTGGAGGCACGCTTCCTGAGGTTCCCGATTTTACGGCGCGGCGCGACGCTTGTTTTCCGGCGACCCGCTTCGTCATTTCTCAGTGTTTGGGCTCCCCCGACTCACCCCGACTTCCGATTTTGCCGATTCTCACGCCAGTGGACTCTCGACAGGTAGAACTTCAACTCCTGTGTTTTGAGGTTCCTCATTTTCCGTGCTGACCTTGGAGTTTCCCGAGCTTCCATTTGACCCCTTTTTCTTCGCGGATTTTTGGACAGCACTGCGGTGTTCTAGCCGTATCTTTTTGCACGGACGTCGGATCGAGGCGATTCAGAAGGCAATTTCCTTCTACACTTCGCAAGGAATCTCCTGGATTTTTCCCTGGATTTTTGGAATATTTTCCGAAGGTGAAAGTCTTCTTTTGCTGTGGTTCTTTGACACAGAATTTCTGGACAGTTTAGTGTGGGGTGTTTCCCTTGCAGGATTTGTAACTCAGCGTAGAAAACTCGGATTTGAACGTGCAGGTACTCGTTTCGACGGGTTCGTCGCGAGGATCGTGACAGTATTTTTGTTGGAATTTTTCGGGCAGATCTTGCAGGTGAAAATTACAGAATTGTGGACTGTTGTACTTTGGGCAGATTATGGTTGGAATATTGTATGTTAATTGTGTATATTCTTTTGGGGAATGTTATGCAGTGTTGTGGAGATAGTTTGGACAGAGCGTGGACATCACTTTTGGGACCAGGATTTAGCGCTCGGGGGTGGGTGTTGTTGTAAACCTCCTACTTTTGATTTCCCACTAGGCATATTATGTTGGGTTATATGTAATAATGGATCTAAATATGGGAAAAAACACCTAGAGGGGGGTGAATAGGTGTAAACAATAAACACTCAAAAAATCATTGCGCAATTAAAACCCAATGCGGAAATATAAATGAACACGCAAGATTTTTACGTGGAAAACTCCAAACCGGAGTAAAAAACCACGGGACCGATAACACGGTGAAATACACTAGAATTAAACACGTACAAGGTGATATACCGTACTCACAGACGACTCAACCTTTTCCATACGCTCCTAGTTGATCTTCTCCGCTCGCTCCACAACGCGTCTCGAATCCACGATCTGCGTCCAACGCCGAATCCACGTCGTCCAACGTCGAGTCCACGACGTCCGACCGAATCCACGGTCTTCACCCAGTAGCACGCTTCGAATCCACGAACGTACCTCGCTCCGAATCCACGAGAGCGGTTGCACCTTGAATCCACAAGGCCACGCGAGTCCACGCGCCGATTTGGGGAAAGCGTTATTTTTTGGGTGGTGATGATCCGCCGAATACTTAGATCAAAGATAGATAGGAAATACCATCTAAGTATTCATTAGTTTGATTCAACTCAAGATGTGAGTATGAAAACCTAGAATCAAACTAATCAATATAGATGAAGAAACATAGGGTAATATCTAATGATTTCCTTTCTTCTCTATATGTGGATCTTAGGCCGTATAAAAGATGACGGCTTTTTGGATTAACGGCTTACCCTAGAAAAATGAATCATAGGGTCTATTTATAGGTTAGAAACTATTGGAAGGAGATAAGGATAAAAAACTGTCCGTTTCTGGAAATTTTTACGACGGCGATCCGGATCGGATTAACTGTGATCCGGATCGTCGTAACGAGTCAGGCAATTCCAGAAAAACAGGGTTTGGGATCCGGATTGAAAATGCTCGATCCGGATCGTTCATGTATTCCAGCAAATTCCCATGTTCGGGATCCGGATCGAAATGGCCTATGATCCGGATCGGATTTGCCAATGAACAAGCACCCTTCGGGATCCGGATTGGACTGTCTGATCCGGATCCTGAACATGTCCCATGTTCAGTTCTTGATTTTTATGCAATAAAAAATTTCTTCCAAGTGTTTCTACACTACAAGAAGTATTCGGATCACCAAAAATATTTAGTTAAACTTACCTGATCCTTTTGAATTCTTCTTTCTTGAGATTGAGATATATGATCCAAACTTCATTCATCTTCAGTCTTCAAGACTTAACACTTTCACGAAATGCGCCAAAACAAAATCCGTAACAATCTCCGCCTTTGGCGGTTTCGTGACAAAACACAGATCCACTAAAGAAAATTTAAAAAGATATTTTTGTTGCTATCACCATACAACAAAAATTTACAATGGAGATCCAATACATGAGATAAACTCCTAAAACAGACTCTAGACTTAGACATCTGCACTCTCTACAAAAAGAAATCATTCTTGACAAAACGAGATCGTTAGATACCTCAAGAATATTTAGCATTTAAAACCTAACAGAGATAGAGTTTATGCTCACCATGACATTGAGTAATTCAGATATGTAATAAGATCACAATCAAACATTGACATATCTTCTAAGCAATAAGATTCCAAATGTCATAACTTTGCTTTGTTAGTAATCAAACAACTTGTTAGTAATAATACATGTCCAAATAGTTAGTCGAATAGTTAGTAGGGACATGCAACAAATCACAAGATAAAAACCAGAAGTTGTGATACTTACCTTTCACCAAAGTCAAAGTTCAAGGATTGTTCAAAGTTCTCACAAAGTTCACTCTAAACTCTCTCCCCCTTTTTGTCACAAACTAAGCCAAAAATACAAAGTATAAGGCGAGTTAAATAGTTAAACAGGCACGATAATAAAACAAACAAAAAGGAAAGTGAAAATCCTGCAAAAACAAAAGAAGGTTAGAACAAAATTTAAGAGTCGGAATCATCGGAGGTGCTGCATCCCATTTTTGCAAACATCTTTTTCATCAGTTTTTTCATTGAAGAAACTGATTTAGCCAAGGCGATTTGAGAGGCAGTGATGATTTCAAGCTCCTTTTTCACTTCTTGAATTTCTCCTTTCATTTCAGTGAATTCCTGTGACATCCGCACTTGCTCGTTTGAGAGACGTTGTTGTTCTTTGTAGATTGAGGTAACCGAAGCATCATCATCGGATGTTGATGGAGGTGCTGGTTGTGCTGCTGGTGCAGAGGTTGTTGCTTGTTGTTGTTGTTCTCGTTGTCGGTGAGGAGGTATTATGGGTTCATCTGGCTTCGTCGAGAGAGACTTCGCAATTGTCGTCTCATTGATTGTGCACAAACTGTGCATATATGAGCTCGCACTTGTGTCGACTTTAAACTTCCTAAGGATGCGCATAATTATCATTGGATAGGGGAGTCTCTCTATGGGATGAGAATGTTCCACATAACGCGCCATCCTTGACCAAATGAGGTAAGGAATGTTTAAGTTCGCTCCCATTGATGCTGCGGGGTGTCCAAGAAGATAAAGAAATAACATCCTGTCCCATCGAAGAACCTTCGTATTCATGTTTGGAAGGATATTGTAGCAGACAATGAAGTTTATATAGCGACACTCCGTTCGAAGTTCTTTTGAGAAAACAGAATTTCCTGTCGACCGAGTATCTGGAAGACATATTCCATCAACCACCACTCTCCAAGAGTTGTCGTTGAAGACTTGAGTTTTCAGATAATGAGCTCCATCAACTCTGGCCTTCATCCCTAACACCTCTCCAATCAATTGAGGTGTGACTTTGATCTTGATATTCTTGACCAATGTTTGAAATTCTCGACGTCCTTGGTCCTGATTGATTAGACTTGAAGCGTTCTGATAGAACATCCGTACTGAGTGAGGACAATACCCAGTATTCTCAGTGAAGTTGCATATGGGACCAAGACCGGCCTGGTCAAACAAAGTCCCAAAGAGTGTGGACCGTTCCTTCAGTGCATTGACATTGACATGTCTTTCGCCAATGCATTCCCTCTTCTCAAAATCTTTGATTCTTGCGGAGCTGATGAAGTCTTGTGGAGGAGTCTGGCTAACAACTGGTGTGACGGCCCACTTCCCAGGGGGTCACCCATCCTAGAACTACTCTAGCTCTAGCACGCTTAACTCTCATGTTCCTCTTGGATCTTGCTACCATCCAAAATGCTATAGCCGGGTTAGAGATTTAGTCCTATTATATCATTTATATAGAGGACTAATCCAAATTTCGGGGGTGTTACATTCTTCCCCCCTTTAAGCCCTGACGTCCACGTCAGGCTCAAGCACACTCACAAGCACCAGGCGATGTGAGACTCGTCTCGCTAGCCTTAGCCGACCTTGTGAGGAGCTGCACTCCACTCACAACGGTCATTAGCCGGGGAGCCTCGCTCTACCCGCTATAACCCTGGCTCAGCCGAGACTCATCTCACATTTCCGGCTGGTGAATGGCTCTGATACCAACTGTGATGGCCCACTTCCCAGGGGGTCACCCATCCTAGAACTACTCTAGCTCTAGCACGCTTAACTCTCATGTTCCTCTTGGATCTTGCTACCATCCAAAATGCTATAGCCGGGTTAGAAATTTAGTCCTATTATATCATTTATATAGAGGACTAATCCAAATTTCGGGGGTGTTACAACTGGTCGCTCAATGGAAATTCCCTGAGCACTGCCTCTTTTTCTTGCATCGGTTTTTCTTTTTGTTCCAATTTGACTTGGTTCCATAGGCGCTTTCCCTTTTTCAGCTGCAGTAGGCGGAGCCTTTGAGGTTTCAGCAGGGGCTTTCCCTTTTGAGGCAGTGGGAACAGTTGTTGCTTCAATTTGCAACTCATCCCAATCGATCGATTCTGTTTCAGATTCTGTATCGGAATCATCTTTTGCTTTCTTCGCTTTCTTAGCCCTCTTGGGCTTGACAGTGTCTCTCGTATGTACCATAGCAGCCAGAAGAAAAATGATCCACGTGATCACCATTGCTATTGGTTTCTTGAGAAAAGAAATTCTGTGAGCAACAACTCAAGAACACGAAAAAATTGTTAATTTTCAAAGGTTAGAAAAATTGTACCCAAACAATCATTATCGTGTAGAGAGACTAAGAATCAAATTAGTTTTGCAAAAAGAATTTTAAAAATAGATCAATTGCATGATTTTCAAAAATTCCTATTATATGCCCTAAAACCGAATTTTCAGAAATCGAAGCCCAAAAATTCGTTAATCAAGAGAATACCTAGCATATAATCAAAACTAATCTACCCAGAGTTCTTATTTCAAAAGAGATTTGACCAAAAATCATTCACAAATGAAAAAGTTCCATGATTTCTACTCACGTTTTGAGCAAACAAGGAAAAATAGTGAAAAAACGAGATTTTGATCAATAAAACTTACTTGGAATCGAAGAACTCGAGTTTGAAAGGCTCCAGGAAGGATGAATTCTAGAGAGAGAAACTCTGGAGTCTTAAGAACAAAAGATTGGAATAAAAGAAATCAAAATCCCTCTTGTTCTAATAAAGCCCTAGCCGTGATCCGGATCGGATCGAGATTTCGATCCGGATCGGCTACCCGCAGGAAACACCTGCGTTCGGGATCCGGATCATTCATGTCCGATCCGGATCGGCTCCAACTTTTTCTTCAGAATAATTTAGAAAAAATCCATAAAATCCAGAAAAAGTATGTAAGCATTTTAGCACATCAACTTTAAACAAAAATCATCGTTTCATGTCAAGAGAAATAAATTATGTTAAATCTATCAATAACATTCAAATAATGACATGAAAATTTACAGAAATTAAAACCTTTAAAGTTGATCAAGTTCAAACACATCCATCATGATCTTATGAGTACGGCGTTTATCAAATCATTAAAATGGTAAAGAAAATGAATTACCAAGATCAATAGATGTTTGAAATCCCAAATAAATTATATAATGTATCTAGTCAATCTGTTGAAGAGAGTGGCTCTTTGAGCATCTTTCATTAAAAATCCCACCTTATACCAACCATCAAATTTGACGGAGTCAAGTATTTCAATCATGCATTTTATTTAATCAAAAATTACAAAACCATGCTTAGTATACATGTGGTAGCTGCACACAGTACTCGGACGACCGAGGTGGTAGCTCTTTCCTCCATGTGGTGGTAGTTTTCACACTCCTCATTGGGATGTAACTCTTTCCACATCTTTTGAGCATTTTACTTTTCTTTGACTCCCCCTCAATTGGCTATCAATTAATTTAAGATATAAAGTATTCAACCAAGGATTGATCTCGAATTCATACTCAACCAAATAGTCAAATAAGATAAAAACAATACCAAGAGATCATTGAGAGAGAAATTGACTTTGATCAATTAAAAATGATTTAATTTAAATAAATGATCAATGCATCAACTGAATTATTATGATATCCAAAGCATAATAAATTTCTAATTATATGAAAGGATGTAAGTAAAGTCAATAATACACATGCTCAATTAATGTACTATGTATAAACATAGATAAAGAACAAAAACACAAAAACAAAACCTAACCTAAGCAAAAGTTTCAAAAAGAAGTTTATTTCAAGGAAAGCATCCCAATTGCCTTACGCAAATGAATAAAACGTTTTTGATCCAAAGGTTTTGTTAAAATGTCAGCTAATTGATCTTCAGTTGAAATATAGAAAATTTGAAGAATATTTGATTCAACTAGCTCTCTAAGAAAATGATATCTAAGTTCAATGTGTTTTGTTCTAGAGTGCAACACAGGGTTTTTGGAAATGTTTATAGCACTAGTGTTGTCACAAAGAATTGTTACCGAAGTTGCTGAAATCCGGAAGTCGCTCAACATACTTTTCATCCAAATGAGTTGGGTTGAACAACTACCCGCTGAAATATATTCCGCTTCGGCAGTCGAGAGTGCAATGCAGTTTTGCTTTTTACTATGCCATGCAACAAGGCAATGACCAAGATAAAAACATGCACCACTCGTACCTTTCCGATCATCCACAGATCCTGCCCAATCGGCATCTGAGTATCCAATAATATCTAAACTTGTTCCCATAGGATACCAAATTCCGAAATTTATGGTTCCTTTAATGTATCGGATGATCCGTTTCACCGCTTTCAGGTGAACCTCCTTTGGTGCAGATTGATATCTCGCGCAGATCCCAACACCAAAAGATATATCCGGGCGACTAGCCGTGAGGTAAAGTAGACTTCCAATCATACTCCGATAAAGTTTCTCGTCTACATTCTCACTAAAAGATTCACTTCCTAATCCTTTATTGCTAGTTCCCATTGGAGTCGGAAAATCTTTACAATTTTCTAGATCAAACTTTTTGACCAACTCCATAGCATACTTGGATTGACACAAATGGATGCCTTCGTCACTCTGTTTCACTTGCAATCCAAGGAAATAAGTCAATTCGCCCATCATTGACATCTCAAATTCGCTTTCCATGGTATCAGCGAATTTAGAAGCATCATTATCTCTTGTCGCACCAAATACAATGTCATCGACATAGATTTGTGCTACAATGAAGTTATTCTGATAATGCTTCACAAAGAGAGTCCTGTCAGCTCCCCCTCGAGTATAGCCCTTATCCAATAGGTGCTTTGTTAGCCTTTCGTACCATGCTCGCGGTGCTTGTTTTAAACCGTAAAGAGCCTTTTTCAAACGAAAAACATGGTTAGGTTGTTTACAGTCTACAAAACCTTTCGGTTGAGCCACATAAACTTCCTCGTTTAAAAACCCATTTAAAAACGCGCTCTTAACGTCCATTTGAAATAATTTTATTTTAAAATGACAAGCTATCGCGAATAAGATACGAATGGACTCGAGTCTAGCTACAGGGGCGAAAGTTTCATCAAAGTCTATACCTTCTATTTGAGAGTAGCCTTGAGCAACTAAACGTGCTTTGTTCCTGATGATGGTACCATCTTCATTTTTCTTATTCTTGAAAATCTATTTGGTACCTATCACATTGTGTTGCTTTGGAGGCTTTGTTAATTCCCAGACTTTGTTTCGCTCAAACTGATGGAGCTCTTCCTGCATTGCTTTAATCCAGTAGTCGTCCTGAAGAGCTTCATCCAGATTCTTTGGTTCTAACATGGAAACGTAACAAGCGAATCCACAAACCAACTGTCTCCGAGTTTTGACTCCTTCTTGTGGGTCTCCAATGATGTTTGATTCAGGATGATCCTTGGAGATGCATAACGTTTGAGGTAACGGAGTACTCGGAGGTACATGAGATGATTCCTGCACATCAGATAAACTTGAAGAGCCATTAGATGCATCATTATTATTGGAAGAATTGTTATGAGAAGATGCATTGGCAGGTGTATCATCATCAAGAGAGATATCGAGGGTAGATTTTTCAGATGCAAAGTGAAAAGCTTCATCTACTTTAACATTTATAGATTCTACAATCGTTTTAGATTCCATGTTAAATACCCGATATGCTCTGCTATTTGTAGAATAACCCAAAAAGATCCCTTCGTCACTTCGAGAATCGAACTTACCAAGATTTTCGCGATCACGCAAAATAAAACATCGACTCCCAAAGATACGAAAATATTTGATATCCGGTTTTCTACTAAACCACAGCTCATATGGTGTATTTAAAGTTCCTGGGCGCAAATACACTCGATTAATGACATAGACAGCGGTGTTCACAGCCTCAGCCCAAAAGTATAACGGTAAATTCCGGCTATGAAGCATCACACGCGCCATCTCTTGAACAACCCTATTTTTGCGCTCAACAACACCATTCTGCTGAGGTGTATAGGGTGCTGAGAATTCATGTTTTATGCCGTTGGAAGTGCAAAAATTAATGAATTTGGAATTAATGAATTCTCCACCTCTATCACTTCTAACACGAATGATCTTTTCATTCTTTTCAATCATAATACGATGGCAAATCTCGTGAAAAGAATCAAAAGTATCAGCTTTCTCTTTTAAAAAAGCTACCCAAGAATACCGAGAGAAATCATCAACCAATAAGAAAATATACCATTTACCTCCCAAAGATGGTTGACGGGTCGGCCCCATTAAATCCATGTGCAGTAATTCCAAGGGCCGTTTGGTACCAACGTGGTTCAGGTTCTTGTGTGCAGCCCTTGATTGTTTTCCCTTAAGACAACCTCCGCACACAATGTTGTTTTTAAATAAAAGTTTAGGAACCCCCTTTACCACGTCTTTATTTGAAATCTTTGCTAGTTCTTTAAAATTTATGTGACCTAGTCTTTCATGCCAAAGTGTTTCATTATCCAAAGAAACTAGGTTACATTTTTCAGAAATTTTATTAGGAACAACATAACAATTGTTTTCAGATCTAACCCCTTTTAAAAAGAAGACATGATCCTTATCAGTTACAACACATTCAACAGATGAAAAGTTAACTGAAAAACCATTATTGCAAAGTTGACTTATGCTAATGAGGTTAGTCTTAAGGCCATCAACAAATAACACGTTTTCCAAAATCGGGCCATCTGGAATAGCTACTGTTTCTTTTCCAACAATTTTGGAAGATCGACCGTCTCCGAAAACAACGAGTCCTCCGGAGATTTTCTCAAAGTTTTGAAAACTATTTTTGTCACCGGTCATGTGACGGGAACAACCGCTATCCAGATACCAAGACGAATTATCATATGCATGCAAGGAAACATTAGTAACAAGACAAGGGAAGATTTTACCTTTGCGCACCCAAAACCTTTTGGAATGCGTCGGTAATGGTCGTGAGGTTATTCTCCTAGGTGAAGGCGTCTTGTTAGATCGATTGCTGCTCCTTGATGATGTCGTCTTGTGCGGTGAACTACCAAGTCTCTTTTCCTTTGAATGATTTGCATTTGATTTCTGAGGAATCAGCTTTTTGGTAGTCGTTGCAAGAAATGTCTGAGTTGAGCGTTTGGCTCCTGTCTTGCAATATCTCCTTATGTGCCCTGAAATACCACAACGGAAACATACCTTTGAGCTTGACGATCCCGAAGAGAAAGGAGTAGGCTTGTTGTCGTTGTTTGTCGTGAATTCCGGTGTCGGAGGAGGAGATACCGACTGAGGCACAAAAACTGTCCCACTCGAACTTGGACTGTTTCCAGTTTGAGTGTACCCGAGGCCGAACCGATTTGTTTGACCAAGACCAAGAAGCTTATCCAACTTACTCCTTCCAGAAGAAAATCTCTTTAAGTCATCCTTGAGTTGGAGAATGGTCTCTGTCATTTCCAATTTTTCCTGTCGAGCCTCGCCGTTGAGCTTCAAGAAGTAATTCGCTTTGTTCACCATATCTATATAATTCTTCTCGAATTGCTCATTGGACTCTTGAAGGGAAACATTTGCTTTTATCAGATTATTCCTTTCCACTTCAAGATTGGTCGAGAGAGAAGTTACTCTTTTTAGTTCTTCTTCGAGATCCTGCAATCTCCCTCTCAACCCCTTGTTTTGCTTAGCCAGTTTCTTTGAATCCCTCAAAAGTCTATGGTAGGCTAGAGCAAAATCTTCACCTTCCGAATCATCCGATTCATTGTCCGTTGCAATCTTTTCAACAGTGGAGTTGGACAATGACTCGGATGTACTTGCCATTAAGCACATGAAGGGTGAAGATGTGGACGCGTGGAACGCAGTTGCGTTGTCTTCTTCATCACTTGAGGATGACTCATTTGACGTTGAGTTGTCATCCCAGGTGACGACCTGCATCGCTTTCTTCTTCGACGGATTCTTAGTTGGACACTCCGTTGAGATATGGCCGTATCCTCGGCACTTGAAGCATTGGACTTGTCCTTCTGTGCTTTTCTTATCCTTAGAAAAGCCCTCTTGCTTTCTTGACTTGTAACTTGAAGAACCCTTGCCTTTCTTCCACTTTCCGAAGGATGGAGTTTTGCTTGAATTACCCCTTCGAAAATTTCGGCGAAACTTCCTTGTCAAGAGAGCGAGCTGCTTCTCAAATTCCTCCATAGAAAGGTTCTCGTCATCGTCTGAGGAGGATGAATCCGTGTCTTCTTCGTTTGCTGTTTTCAAAGCATAACCTGAAGACTTAGAAGAGGATGCCTTTCCCGAAGAATAGTTAGTAGTAAATGTCATTTCATAAGTTTGTAATGAACCAACTAGTTCTTCTACACGCATTTTGTCCGGGTGTTTAATAGTTTCAATGGTTGTAACCTTTGGGCGAAATCGTTCAGGAAGAGTTCTTAAGATCTTTCTTACAACCTTAAATTCTGGAATCTTCTCTCCCAGGTTAGCACATGAGTTTACGATGTCTTGCAATCGTGTATAGTAGTCCGTGAAAGATTCATTTTCTGCCATGAAAATAGAGTCAAATCTGCTCGTAAGCATTTGCAGCTTTTGAATCTTCACGAGGTTAGTTCCCTCATGTGTAACCTGAAGAACATCCCAGATTTCTTTCGCAGTCTCACATGCCGAGACGCGAGAGAATTCAGTTTGAGATAAGGCATTGAAAATAGCATTAATTCCCTTGCCATTGTAAGAAGATGAATCTAACTCTTCCTTGGTCCACTTCGACCTAGGTTTGATGGTGCGAACATCAGCAATAATTTCAGTTGGATTAGACCATCCTAATTCAATTGATTGCCACACCCGTTCGTCGATGGAAATTAAAAAGGCTTTCATCCGTACTTTCCAGTACGCATAATTTGTTCCATCAAAGAACGGGGGTCTGTTGATGTTTCCACCTTCAACCATTGTTTACAACCCTATTCCCTCTCTGATACCACTTGTTGGGTTATATGTAATAATGGATCTAAATAGGGGAAAAAACACCTAGAGGGGGGTGAATAGGTGTAAACAATAAACACTCAAAAAATCATTGCGCAATTAAAACCCAATGCGGAAATATAAATAAACACGCAAGATTTTTACGTGGAAAACTTCAAACCGGAGTAAAAAACCACGGGACCGATAACACGGTGAAATCCACTAGAATTAAACACGTACAAGGTGATATACCGTACTCACAGACGACTCAACCTTTTCCATACGCTCCTAGTTGATCTTCTCCGCTCGCTCCACGACGCTTCTCGAATCCACGATCTGCGTCCAACGCCGAATCCACGGCGTCCAACGTCGAGTCCACGACGTCCGACCGAATCCACGGTCTTCACCCAGTAGCACACTTCGAATCCACGAACGTACCTCGCTCCGAATCCACGAGAGCGGTTGCACCTTGAATCCACAAGGCCACGCGAGTCCACGCGCCGATTTGGGGAAATCGTTGTTTTTTGGGTGGTGATGATCCGCCGAATACTTAGATCAATGATAGATAGGAAATACCATCTAAGTATTCATTAGTTTGATTCAACTCAAGATGTGAGTATGAAAACCTAGAATCAAACTAATCAATATAGATGAAGAAACATAGGGTAATATCTAATGATTTCCTTTCTTCTCTATATGTGGATCTTAGGCCGTATAAAAGATGACGACTTTTTGGATTAACCGCTTACCCTAGAAAAATGAATCATAGGGTCTATTTATAGGTTAGAAACTATTGGAAGGAGATAAGGATCAAAAACTGTCCGTTTCTGGAAATTTTTACGACGGCAATCCGGATCGGATTAACTGTGATCCGGATCGTCGTAACGAGTCAGGCAATTCCAAAAAAACAGGGTTCGGGATCCGGATTGAAAATGCTCGATCCGGATCGTTCATGTATTCCAGCAAATTCCCATGTTCGGGATCCGGATCGAAATGGCCTATGATTCGGATCGGATTTGCTAATGAACAAGCACCCTTCGGGATCCGGATTGGACTGTCTGATCCGGATCCTGACCATGTCCCATGTTCAGTTCTTGATTTTTATGCAATAAAAAATTTCTTCCAAGTGTTTCTACACTACAAGAAGTATTCGGATCACCAAAAATATTTAGTTAAACTTACCTGATCCCTTTGAATTCTTCTTTCTTGAGATTGAGATATATGATCCAAACTTCATTCATCTTCAGTCTTCAAGACTTAACACTTTCACGAAATGCGCCAAAACAAAATCCGTAACATATTAGAGTGTTGCTTGATCATGTTGCTAGTTAGAATTGTGAAATGGACCTAGCATGCTTGTATGAGATCACGGATTCATTGTTACTACTTGCATGGTTAAAGAACTAAATGTTAGAAAGTTGTGTTTCTTTGCTTTAGAGGTGTAGTTTAAACACTTGGAATCATGCTAATCCATGTCATGTTGTATGTATAATGGAAGGTTTGGGCATGTGGTTAGAGTCCATATTTGGGAAAGATTAATTGTTAGTGAGTTCCTATCCTTGCAACAACTTATTGAAAGTGATTGTATCTGGAAAAGCCTATTGTTAGTCGATCATGTATCAAGATTGTATCCTGTATTATGCATCATGTACATTGGAGGTTCCATGCACTTAGTTTTGTAAAAGTTAGAATACTTGTAATTGCTTTATCAAGTAAAGGACTTTGCATGCTTGTATGGTCATCTAGCTAGGCCACCTTTTTCTGCTACACAACATATTGGGACATGACTTAGGAGAAACCATGTTTAGCTGTTCTCCTTTCTATTCTGTTGCATATTGCTCGAGTTAGAGCAGGGGTATGGGATAGTGTAGTCGAGGCCATCGAGTCAGGGTCAGATTAGACTCGATTATGGATTGTGGGGCATTGTGGTAACCGCGGACAGTAGGCGGTTAGCCAGATGTTGATTACTTTATCAGATTGGACTTGAGGGATTGTTGCGGCGACCGCGGACATTGGGAGGTTGACCGGATATTTTACTTATGCATCAGATTGGGTATCAGATTACTCTAGTGGATGGAGTTTCCCACTTATTGAGTATTATTGCACCAGATTGGGGATCGGGGTTTCATTAGTGGATGGATTTTCCCACTTTGATCATAGTCATGATCAAAGTCCTGCTATACTGAGATGCTGGTTACTGAGATATTTGTTACAGAGATACTTAACTCGTGTGGGTCGCTCCCCTCGAGTGCCACTCCGGAGGTAGGCTTTTCGGACCCAGCCTTGTGTGCCGGTCTGATACTGATGTTGGGATGCGAGCCGTGCGGGCCGATCCCGCAGTTTCCAGCCTTGTGTGCAGATTCCGCTGATGTTGGGATGCGAGCCGTGCGGGCCGATCCCGCGGTTTCCAGCCTTGTGTGCAGATTCCGCTGAGCAGGCAATGCCAGTTCTACTGGTAGTACATCAGATTGGGTTAGTTGGACAGACACAATTTTCTGATGCATTCTTACAGTCATCTTTTTAGATACTGCATTTAGAGGCATAGTAGTGATAGTTTTCCTTATCAGTAGCCTTTTTAGTTTACTACTGTTTTTCCCTTTTGCCTCTAGTAGACCTAGTGGGCACGTCTGAGTTTGAGGTTTTCCCACTAGGGGAGGCTACTGTTTTATATAGTAGTTCTCACCCCCATTGTCTCTCTTTTCTTTTTCTCCCTTTGTTTTGCAGAGTCCTCTGCGGGAGTTGCAGGGCCGTCTCGGGCAGAGCGAGGCAAGCAGATAGCGGATTAGGTAGCTCACCTACCCCCGACTTCGAGTTTGGTCGTGTATCAGTTGTACCCCTTTCTTATCTCAAACAGTTGTAGTTATTTTGGGTCTGGCTCTTGCCAGCTGTTTGTACTTATTTGGTGAGCTGGGAGAGACACTTGTATATTTTGAGAGTTTTTACTTTGCTTTTACTTTCTAGCTGTAGTCTGAGATGTAGTAGCTTTATTTTAGCTCTGTTTATGCTCCTTTATCTATATCTTTTATATCTCTTATACCTGAGCAGGTTACCAGCGCTTCGTGTACACGGGAAATTCTATGTGCACAGCGGATCTGTGGACGGGCCCGGGTTCTGGTTTCCACCCGGGGCGTGACATCATATAAACCCAATCACAATTCCATCCACATCCGATGTGGGACTATTGGGGGCGTCACAGACTTCCCCCGTTTAGGCCTGACGTACTCATCAGCCCAAACACACACATCAGCCCAAGATCACCAGGCGATGTGAGACTTGTCTCGCTAGCCCTGTCATCTGGACCCAGACTCTGCCGAGACTCATCACACACTTCCGGCTGTGGTTTGGGCCCAACGAGTTATTATTGCTAGTGGGCCGGGTCGCTATATTTGGTATCAGAGGCAATAACCAGCCGGAAGTGTGTGATGAGTCTCGGCTGAGTTTGGGTCCAGATGACAGGGCTAGCGAGACAAATCTCACATCGCCTGGTGATCTTGGGCTGCTGTGTGTGTTTGGGCTGATGAGTACGTCAGGCCTAAACGGGGGGAGTCTGTGACGCCCCCAATAGTCCCACATCGGATGTGGATGGAATTGTGATTGGGTTTATATGAGACATGGACACCAGTAATAATAACTGGGCTTAAGCATTTTGGGCTGTGGTTTGGGCCCAACGAGTTATTATTGCTAGTGGGCCGAGTCGTTACAACCTCGGTCGTCCGAGTACTGTGTGCAGCTACCACATGTATACAAGGCATGATTTTTCTTGTTGATTAGATAAAATGCTTTTTTGGATACTTAACTCTGTCAAATTCCAAGGTTGGTATAAGGTGGGGACTTTATTGAAAGATGCCCAAAGAGCCACTCATTATAATAAATTGACTAGATATATTATCCAACTTATTTGGGATTTCAAACATCTATCGATCTTTATGCTTCATTTTCTTTACCAAATTGATGATTTGATAAACGTATTACTCATAAGATCGTGATTGATGTTTTTGAACTTGTTCAACTTTAAAAGATTTAATTTTTATAAATTTTCGTTTCATTACTTGGATATTATTGATAGATTTAGCATAATCTATTTCTTTTGATATGAAATGATGATTAATGTTTAAAGTTGACATACAATAGTGCTTACAATCTTTTTCTGGAATTTCTGGAATTTTTCTAAATTTTACTGAAGAAAAAGTTGAAGCCGATCCGGACTGGGAATTCTGTTCCGGATCCCGAATGCAGATATTATCTGCGGGTAGCCGATCCGGACTAGATTCTTGAGCCGATCCGGACCGTGGCTAGGGTTTATATGAAACAAAAGGGTATTTCATTTTATTTTATCTCAAGATTTTGTTTCTATCACTCCAGAGCTTCTCTCTCTAGAAAACAACCGATTTGGAGCTCTCCAAACCCAAGTTCTTCCAGTTCAAGTAAGTTTTTATGATCAAAACTTAGGTTCTTCACAGTTTTTACCCCTTTTTTTTTCAAAACATGCATGAATCTCATGTATCTTTTTCGATTTTGAATGGTTTTTGGTCAAATTTCTTTTGAAATAAGAACTCTGGGTAGATTAGTTTTGTTTATATGCCTTGTATTCTCTTGGTTAACGGATTTTTAAGCTTCGATTTCTGAAAATTCGGTTTTAGGGCATATAATAAGAATTTTTGTAAATCATGGAATTGATCTATTTTTAAAATTCTTTTTGCAAAACTAACTTGATTCCTAGTCTCTGCACACGATAATGATTGTTTGGGTACAATTTTTCAAATTTTTGAAAATTAAATAATTTTTCGTGTTCTTGAGTTCTTGCTCGCAGGTTCTACATTTACTAACGCACTAGCAACAAAGATGGTGTTTGCATGGATTATAGTGCTCCGTGTAGCAATGGTAGGAACACGGGGATCTATTAAAAAGGAGCAAGATAGAGCAAGTCAAGAAGAGACAAAGAATGTTCTTCATGATGATTCAGAACCAGAGGAAGAGGATTGGGACACAATTTGTCAAGAAATACAACAGGCTGTTGATGAAGAAGACAGGTTTTACTTAAAGAACAAAAAGCTTATGAAGTCTTGCTCAACAACCAAGCAGTACACTAGGCGAAAGAATTTAAGGGGCAGTGGAATTCAGATTAATAAACCCCTCGCCAGAGCGCACTCTCTGCCTAGAGAATCTTCATGGAATGAAGGTCAAAATGCAGCGTCCGTGTCCACCCAACCTCCTTCGACCTCCAGGAGAGACACCACAGAAGATAATATATTGTCTTCCATTCAACAAGAACAGAGGAGATTGTCTGTGGAACAAGAAAGAATGTCCACTGACATACACCAGATGAAAAGGAAAATGTTCTAGAATCTCACGACTGCTCAAGGAAATTTTACACAAATTAGACTGTAGCAGCTCGGATATGTCAGATGTGGAATGAATTTTCCTTTTTCTCTTCTAATTAACTCTTTGTTTTGCAGGTTCTAGTTTTAGTTCTTACATTTCTTTTGGTTTTGAACTTTTAACTCCCTTATTTTTTGTACATTTTGGCTAATTTTAGTGACAAAAAGGGGGAGAGAGATATATGAACATTTGGAACATGTTTGGAACATATTTGTGAGAACTTCAAAAGGTAAGTATGACAACAACTTTGGTTTCATATTGTGAATGAATGCATGACTCAGCTAACTATTTGACTAACTATTTGGGCATGTAATATTACTAACAAGTTGTTTCATGACTAACATCCTTATGACATTTAGAATTTATTGCTTAGAAGATATGTCTATCTCTGATTGGTATTCTAATACATATCTGCTTGTATAAATGTTATGGTGAGAATAAACTTCATCTCTCTGTTTGGTTTTTTGATTGTTAAATTCTTGAGGTATCTTGTAACGACCCAGCCCACTAGCAATAATAACTTGTTGGGCCCAAATCACAGCCCAAAATGCTTAAGCCCAGTTATTATTACTAGTGTCCAAGTCTCATATAAACCCAATCACAAATCCATCCACATCCGATGTGGGACTATTGGGGGCGTCACAGACTCCCCCCGTTTAGGCCTGACGTCCTCGTCAGCCCAAACACACACACACAAGCCCAAGATCACCAGGCGATGTGAGACTCGTCTCGCTAGTCCTGTCATCTAGACCCAGACTCAGCCGAGACTCGCCGCACACTTCCGGCTGGTTATTGGCTCTGATACCAAATGTAACGACCCGGCCCACTAGCAATAATAACTTGTTGGGCCCAAATCACAGCCCAAAATGCTTAAGCCCAGTTATTATTACTAGTGTCCAAGTCTCATATAAACCCAATCACAAATCCATCCACATCCGATGTGGGACTATTGGGGGCGTCACATATCTAACGATTTTTTTTGTCAAGAATTACTTCTTTTTGTAGAGAGTATAAACGTCTAAGTCTAGAGTTTGTTTTAGGAGTTTATCTCATGTACTCATTTTATGTGGATCACATTTGTAAATTTTTGTTGTATGGTGATAGCAACAAAAATATCTTTTTGAATTTTCTTTGAAGTGGATTTTTGTTTTGTCACGAAACTGCCAAAGAGGTAGATTGTTAAGGAATTTGTATTGGCGTATTTCGTGAAAGTGTTTAAGTCTTGAAGATTGAAGATGAAGATGTTTGGATCATATACCTCAATCTCAAGAAAGAAGAATTCAAAAGGATCAGGTACGTTTAATTAAATATTCTTGGTGATCCGAATACTTCTTATAGTGTAGAAACACTTGGATGAGCTTTTAATCGCATAAAAATCGAGAAACTGGACTGTTATATGTTCAGGATCCGGATCAGGCTACTTCAGTCCGGACCCCGAACGTAGGTAGGTTCATGCGGAAATCCAGTCCGGAACACCCTTGGTTCAGTCCGGACCCCGAATGTGGATTTTGCAGAAATCGCATGAACAGTCCGGACCGTGGTTATTTCAGTCCGGACCCCGAACACTATTTTTTCAGGAATTCTCTGAAAAACAACGACAGTCCGGATCAAGCCAAATCCAGTCCGGACCGTCGTGCGGGAAAAAGTTTGTTACAGTCAGTTTTTTATTCTTATCCTCTTCCAATGGTTTCTAACCTATATGTAAACCCTAATTTCATCTTTTAGGGTAATCCAAAATAATCCAAAATAATCCAAAAATAATCCAAAAATAAGTTTTGGCTTCCGAAAATGAACGAGAAAAATTAACGGAGAAAAAAACTTATAAATCCACATATAGAGAAGAAAGGAAATAACTAGATTGATTCTATGTTTCTTCATCTATATTGATTAATTTGATTCTAAGATTTCAAACTCAGATTTTGAGTAGAATCAAATTAATGAATACTTAGATGGTATTGTTACGGAATTTGAGTTGGCGTAGTTTCGTGAAAGGTTCAAGTCTTGAAGATTGAAGGTGAAGAAAGTTGGATCATTTAACTCAATCTCAAGAAAGAAGAATTCAAAAGGATCAGGTATGTTTAACTAAAGATTTTTGGTGATCCGAATACTTCTTGTAGTGTAGAAACACCTGGAAGAATTTTTAACTGCATAAAAATCAAAAACTGGTGTTCGGACATGTTCAGGATCCGGATCAGAGCCAGCAGTCCGGATCCCGAAGGTTGTTGTTTCATACATTACTTCAATCCGGATCGCAGCATCTCACGATCCGGATCCCGAACGTTGAGTTTTCTGAATTGTATGAACGATCTGGATCAGGCATTCCGATCCGGATCCCGAACGATTGTTTTTCTGGAAACCGTCTTTCTTGCTACTGCAATCCGGATCGCCCAAATCCGATCCGGATCGCCGTCCGTTAAAATTCCAGAAATGTTAGGTTTTTGATTCTTATCTCCTTCCAAATGTTTCTAACCTATAAATAGACCCTATGACTCTTTTTCTAGGGTTAAGGAATATAGCCGTCATAATCAAATATCATTTTATACGGCCTAGATCCACATATAGAGAAGAAAGGAAATCATTAGATAATACTCTATGTTTCTTCATCTATATTGATTAGTTTGATTCTAGGTTTTCATACTCACATCTTGAGTTGAATCAAACTAATGAATACTTAGATGGTATTTCCGATCTATCTTTGATCTAAGTATTCGGCGGATCATCACCACCCAAAAACAACGATTTCCCCAAAATCGGCGCGTGGATTCGCGTGTCCTTGTGGATTCAAGGTTCAACCGCTCTCGTGGATTCGGAGCGAGGCACGTTCGTGGATTCGAAGGGTGCTATTGGGTGAAGACCGTGGATTCGGTCGGACGTCGTGGATTCGACGTTGGGCGCCGTGGATTCGGCGTTGGGCGCAGATCGTGGATTCGAGAAGCGTCGTGGAGCGAGCGGAGAAGATCCTCTAGGAGCGTATGGAAAAGGTTGAGTCGTAAGTGTGTACGGTAAATCACCTTGTACGTGTTTTAATTCTAGTGGATTTCGCCGTGTTATCGGTCCCGTGGTTTTTTACTCCGGTGATGGAGTTTTCCACGTAAAAATCTTGCGTGTTATTTTTATTTCCACATTGGGTTTTTTATCACAACGATTTTTGAGTGTTTATACGTTTACACCTATTCACCCCCCTCTAGGTGTTTCTTCCCCTATTTAGATCTATATTACATATAACCCAACAAGTGGTATCAGAGAGGGAATAGGGTTGTAAACAATGGTTGAAGGTGGAAACATCAATCGACCCCCTTTCTTTGATGGAACAAATTATGCGTACTGGAAAGTACGGATGAAAGCCTTTTTAATTTCCATCGACGAAAGGGTGTGGCAATCAATTGAATTAGGATGGTCTAATCCAACTGAAATTATCTCTGATGTTCGCACCTTAAAACCTAGGTCGAAATGGACCAAGGAAGAGTTAGATTCATCTTCTTACAATGGCAAGGGAATTAATGCTATTTTTAGTGCCTTATCTCAAACTGAATTCTCTCGCGTCTCGGCATGTGAGACTGCGAAAGAAATCTGGGATGTTCTTCAGGTTACACATGAGGGAACTAACCTCGTGAAGATTCAGAAACTGCAAATGCTTACGAGCAAGTTTGACTCTATCTTGATGGCAGAAAATGAATCTTTCACGGACTACTATACACGATTGCAAGACATCGTAAACTCATGTGCTAACCTGGGAGAGAAGATTCTAGAATTTAAGGTTGTAAGAAAGATCATAAGAACTCTTCCTGAACGATTTCGCCCAAAGGTTACAGCCATTGAAACTATTAAACACCCGGACGAAATGCGTGTAGAAGAATTAGTTGGTTCATTACAAACATATGAAATGACATTTACTACTAACAATTCTTCTGGAAAAGCATCCTCTTCTAAGTCTTCAGGTTATGCGTTGAAAACAACTAAGGAAGAAGACGCGGATACATCATCCTCAGACGATGACGAGAACCTTTCTATGGAGGAATTTGAGAAGCAGCTCACGCTCTTGACAAGGAAGTTTCGCCGCAACTTTCGAAGGGGTAATTCAAGTAAATCTCCATCCTTCGGAAAGTCGAACAAAGGCAAGGGTACTTCAAGTTACAAGTCAAGAAAGCAAGAGAACTTCTCAAAGGATATGAAAAGTTCAGAGGGACAACTACAATGCTTCAAATGTCGAGGCTACGGCCACATTGCAACGGAGTGTCCCAACAAGTATCCGGCAAAGAAGAAGGCGATGCAAGTCGTCACTTGGGATGACAACTCAACGACAAATGAGTCGTCTTCAAGTGATGAAGAAAAGAGCACCACGGCATTCCACGTGTCCACATCTTCACCCTTCATGTGCTTTATGGCAAGTACGTCCGAGTCATTGTCCAACTCCACTGTTGAAAAGATTGCAACGGACAACGAATCGGATGATTCGGAAGGTGAAGATTTTGCTCTAGCCTATCACAGACTTTTGAGGGATTCAAAGAAAGTGGCTAAGCAAAACAAGAGTTTGAGAGGGAGATTGCATGATCTCGAAGAAGAAGCAAAAAGGGCAACTTCTCTCTCAAACGCTCTTGAAGTGGAAAGGGAAAATCTGATAAAAGCAAATGTTTCCCTTCAAGAGTCCAATGAGCTTTTTGAGAAGGAACATACAAATCTGGTGGATAAAGCGGATCACTTCTCAAAGCTCTACAACGAGGCTCGACAGGATAACCTGGAAATGACAAAGACCATTTTCCAACTCAAGGATGACTTGCAGCGATTCTCTTCAGGAAGGAGTAAGTTGGATAGGCTTCTTGGTCTTGGTCAAACAAATCGGTTCGGCCTCGGGTACACTCAAACTGGAAACAGTCCAAGTTCGAGTGGGATAGTTTTTGTGCCTCAGTCGGTATCTCCTCCTCCGACACCGGAATTCAAGACAAACAACGACAACAAACCTACTTCATCCTCTTTGGGATCGTCAAGATCTAAGGTATGTTTTCGTTGTGGTGTTTCAGGGCACATAAGAAGATATTGCAAGACGGGAGTCAAACGCTCACCTCAAACACCTCTTGCAATGACTACCACAAAGGTGATTCCTCGGAAATCAATTATAAATCAATTGAAGGAAAAGAACCTTGGTAGCTTACCGCGCAAGACGACTTCATCAAGGAGCAGCAATCGTTTTAACAAGACGCTTTCACCTAGGCATATAACTTCACGACCATTACCGACGCATTCCAAAAAGGTTTGGGTGCGCAAAGGTGAAATCTTTCCTTGTCTTGTTACCAATGTTTCCTTGCATGCATATGATAGTTCGTCTTGGTATCTGGATAGCGGGTGTTCCCGTCACATGACCGGTGACAAAAATAGTTTTCAAAATCTTGAGAAAATCTCCGGAGGACTCGTTGTTTTCGGAGATGGTCGATCTTCCAAAATTGTTGGAAAAGGAACAGTAGCTATTCCAGATGGCCCGGTTCTAAATAATGTGTTATTTGTTGATGGTCTTAAGACTAACCTCATAAGCATAAGTCAACTTTGCGACAATGGTTTTTCAGTTAACTTTTCATCTGTTGAATGTGTTGTAACTGATAAGGACCATGTCTTCTTTTTAAAAGGGGTTAGATCTGAAAACAATTGCTATGTTGTTCCTAATAAAATTTCAGAAAAATGTAATCTAGTTTCTTTGACTAATGAAATAATTTGGCATGAAAGGCTAGGTCACATAAATTTTAAGGAATTTGCTAGAATTTCAAACAAGGACGTGGTCAAGGGAGTTCCAAAACTTTTATTTAAACAAAACATTGTGTGTGGTGGTTGCCAAAAGGGGAAACAGTCCAGGACTGCATACAAGAACTTGAACCACGTTGGTACAAAACGGCCTTTGGAACTTTTACATATGGATTTAATGGGGCCAACTCGTCAACCATCTTTGGGAGGTAAATGGTATATTTTCTTGATGATTGATGATTTCTCTCGATATTCTTGGGTAGCATTTTTAAAAGAGAAAGCTGATACTTTTGATTCTTTTCACGAGATTTGCCTTCGTATTATGATTGAAAAGAATGAAAAGATCATTCGTGTTAGAAGTGATAGAGGTGGAGAATTCGTTAACTCTAAATTCATTGACTTTTGCACTTCAAACGGTATTAAGCATGAATTCTCTGCACCTTATACACCTCAACAGAATGGTGTTGTCGAGCGCCAAAACAGGGTTGTTCAAGAGATGGCACGTGTTATGCTTCACAGCCGGAATTTACCGCTACATTTTTGGGCTGAAGCTGTGAACACTGCAATCTATGTTATTAATCGAGTTTATTTGCGCCCGGGAACGTTAAATACACCATATGAACTATGGTGCGGTAGAAAACCCAACATCAAATATTTTCGCATCTTCGGGAGTCGGTGTTACATTTTACGTGACCGTGAAAATCTTGGAAAGTTTGACTCTCGAAGTGACGAAGGGATATTCTTGGGGTATTCTACAAATAGTAGAGCATATCGAGTATTTAACTTGGAATCTAAGACGATCGTAGAATCTATAAATGTTAAAGTAGATGAAGCTTTTCACTTTGGATCTGGAAAATCTACCCTCGATATCTCTCTAGATGATGATTCACCTGCCATTGCATCTTCTCATAATAATACTTCCAATATTAATGATGCATCTAATGGTTCTTCAAGTTTATCTGATGTGCAGGAATCATCTCATATACCTCCGAGTACTCCGTTTCAACAAACGCTACGAATCTCCAAGGATCATCCAGAATCGAATATTATTGGAGATCCGCAAGAAGGAGTTAGAACTCGAAGGCAGTTGGTTTGTGGATTCGCTTGCTACGTATCTTTAATCGAACCAAAGAACATAGATGAAGCTCTTCAGGATGACTACTGGATTAAAGCAATGCAGGAAGAGCTCCATCAATTTGAGCGAAACAAAGTCTGGGAATTAACGAAGCCTCCAAAGCAACATAATGTGATAGGTACCAAATGGATTTTCAAGAACAAGAAAAATGAGGATGGTACTATCATCAGGAACAAGGCACGATTAGTTGCTCAAGGCTACTCTCAAGTAGAAGGTATAGACTTTGATGAAACATTCGCCCCTGTAGCTAGACTCGAGTCCATTCGTATACTATTTGCTATTGCTTGTCATTTTAAAATCAAATTATTTCAAATGGACGTTAAGAGCGCGTTTCTAAATGGGTTTTTAAATGAGGAAGTTTATGTGGCTCAACCGAAAGGTTTTGTAGACCATAAACAACCTAACCATGTTTTTCGTTTGAAAAAGGCTCTTTACGGTCTGAAACAAGCCCCGCGAGCATGGTACGAAAGGTTGACAAAGCACCTTTTGGAAAAGGGCTATACTCGAGGGGGAGCTGACAGGACTCTCTTTGTGAAGCATTATCAAAGCAATTTCATTGTAGCACAAATCTATGTCGATGACATTGTATTTGGCGCAACAAGAGATAATGATGCTTCGAAATTCGCGGAGACCATGGAAAGCGAATTTGAGATGTCCATGATGGGCGAATTGACTTATTTCCTTGGATTGCAAATTAAACAAAATGATGAAGGTATTCACTTGAGTCAATCCAAGTATGCAATGGAGTTGGTTAAAAAGTTTGACTTAGAAAATTCGAAGGATTTTCCGACTCCAATGGGAACTAGCCACAAGGGACTTGGAAGTGAATCACAAAGTGAGAATGTAGACGAGAAACTGTATCGAAGTATGATTGGAAGTCTACTTTACCTCACGGCTAGTCGCCCGGATATATCCTTTAGTGTTGGGATTTGCGTGAGATATCAATCAGCACCAAAGGAGGTTCACCTGAAAGCGGTGAAAAGGATCATCCGGTACATCAAAGGATCAATTAATTTCGGAATTTGGTATCCTATGGGAACTAGTTTGGATATTGTTGGATACTCAGATGCCGATTGGGCAGGATCAGTGGATGATCGGAAAAGCACGAGTAGTGCATGCTTCTATCTTGGCCATTGCCTTGTTGCATGGCACAGTAAAAAGCAGAATTGCATAGCACTCTCGACTGCCGAAGCGGAATACATTTCAGCGGGTAGTTGTTCAACCCAACTCATTTGGATGAAAAGTGTGTTGAGCGACTTCCGGATTTCAGCATCTTCGGTAACAATTCTTTGTGACAACACAAGTGCAATTAACATTTCTAAAAACCCTGTGTTGCACTCTAGAACAAAACGTATTGAACTTAGATATCATTTTCTTAGAGAGCTAGTTGAATCAAATACTCTTCAACTTTCATATATTTCAACTGAGGATCAATTAGCTGACATTTTAACAAAACCTTTGGATCAAAAACGTTTTATTCATTTGCGAAAAGCAATTGGAATGCTTTTCTTGAAATAAACTTCTTTTTGAAACCTTTGCTTAGGATAGGTTTTGTTTTTGTTTTGTTTTGTTCATTATCTATGTTTGTACATAGGACATTAATTGAGCATAGATCATAATTGACTTTAATTGCATCTTTTCGCACATTTAGAAATTTATTATGCTTTTGCCATCATAATATTTCATTGTTGCAATGATCATTTATGTTAATTAAATCATCTTCTAAGTGATCAAAGTCAATTTCTCTCTCAATGATCTCTTGGTATAGTCATTATCTTATTTGACTGCTTAGTCGAGTATGAAATCGAGATCAATTTTTGGTTGAATACTTTATATCTTAAATAATTGATAGCCAATTGAGGGGGAGTCAAAAAAAATGTAAAATGCTCAAAAGATGTGGAAAGAGTTACATCCCAATGAGGAGTGTGAAAACTACCACCACATGGAGGAAAGAGCTACCACCTCGGTCGTCCGAGTATTGTGTGCAGCTACCACATGTATACCAAGCATGGTTGTTCAATTTTTGATTAAGTAAAATGCATGTTGAAATACTTGACTTCGTCAAATTTCAAGGTTGGTATAAGGTGGGATTTTAAAGAAAGATGCTCAAAGAGCCACTCTCTTCAACAGATTGTCTAGATAAATTATCTACCATATTTGGGATTTCAAACATCTATTGATCTTTGTATTTCATTTTCTTTACCGAACTGATGATTTGATAAAGGCATTACTCATAAGATCAAGTTAGATGTAATTGAAGGTGTTCAACTTTAAGGGATTTAATTTTTGTAAATTCTCGTTTCATTTTTGGATATTATTGATAGATTTGGCATAATCTAATTCTTGTTGTATGAAACGATGATTTTTGTTTAAAGTTGATACACAATTGTGCTTACATACTTTTTCTGGATCTTATGAAATTTTTCTAAATTTTTCTGATGAAAAAGTTGGAGCCTATCCGGATCGGGCAAGCTGATCCGGATCCCGAACGCAGGCTTCTTCCTGCGGCTGGCCGATCCGGATCGAAATCTCGATCCGATCCGGATCACGGCTAGGGTTTTAATAAGAACAAGAGGGTTTTGATTTCTTTCACCTTAATCTTTTGTTCTCAAGTCTCTAGAGCCTCTCTCTCTAGAACTATTGCACCTTGGAGCTTTCCAAACTCAAGTTCTTCGAATACAAGTAAGTTTTATTGATCAAAATCCCGTTTTTCACAGTTTTTCTCTATTTTCTTCAAAACGTGATGAGATTTTTCTATCTTTTTCGTTTTTGAATGGTTTTTGGTCAAATTTCTTTTGAAATAAGAACTCTGGGTAGATTAGTTTTGATTATATGCTAGGTATTCTCCTGATTAACGGATTTTTAGGCTTCGATTTCTAAAAATTTCGGTTTTAGGGCATATAATAAGGATTTTCGAAAATCATGCAATTGATCTATTTTTAAAAGTCCTTTTGCAAAACTAATTTGATTCTTAGTCTCTCTACATGATTATGATTGTTTGGGTACAATTTTTTCAAATCTTTGAAAATTAATAATTTATCATGTGTTCTTGAGTTGGTCTTCACAGGACTTCAATCTTCTTAAGGCATTTGGATCAATGGAATTCTCATGGATCATTCTTTTGTTGGTCACAATAGTGCACACTCGGGCCACGAACAAATTAAAGAGAGCTAAGAAAACACAACAAAAAGGTGAGTTTCTTCTGATCAGTGACACAGAAGTGGAAGCAGACTGTCAAGAGGTAGATTGGACTGAATTGACAGATGATGATGACTTATTGACTGAACAAAAGGCGTCTGATGGTTCAAAAGGAAAAGCTTCCGATGGATCAAAAGGAAAGGGACCCATGGACAAAGGAAAAGCACCTATGGCTAAACCAACCATCTCTATGAAAAGAAAACGAGTAACTAGACGCTTTGGACTACGACGAGACGCTGATATTAACACGCCGATAGTTCCTGACTCCCCGCCTCGCGTGGAAGGAGTGTTCGTCAGCATGGATCGCCTTCGAGCGTTTGAACGTCGTGAATACATCGGTGAACGTCATGTCAACATTGAAGCTCTCCGAAATCACTCACCTGAGTTTGGAACCTTGATTGAGCAAGCTAATCTCATCCAAGTCTGTCGATTCCCCGAACTACTTGGGTATTGTTTGTATCGTGTAAGAACCTTTTACACGAATGCAAGACATCTTCGAGAAGATGAAAATGGATCAATGCATTTCTATACAAATATCCAAGGGATGAAACTTAAAATCACTCCGGAGCTAATTGGCGAAGTCCTTGGAATGGAATCTAACACATCGGGACTCAACTTTTTGAAAGGAAGAAGTTTGACGAATGCCTTGTGGCAAACAGTGATAGATAAAATTTGTTTGGAAGGAACGAAATCAGCTAATGGTAAAAGTGTAAAATCCAAACATCTTCGACTGGAGTACCGATTTCTAAATTTCATCACGTGTTACAACATTCTACCTAACATGCAGACTAAGGTCGTGAGATGGGAGAGACTGCTGTTCCTATATCTCTTAGGTCATCCCTCTGAGGCTGAAGGATTGAACATGAATATCCCCTACATAATTTGGAATAGAATGTCGAGATATATTGTGCATCCTCATCCTTCTGAGCGACTTCTGTTTCCGTTAATCATCATGAGGATCTTACAAAAGTTTGACATTGATATAAGCTCGACATCTTATCAACACTGTTGGGGGATGATAGATGAGTCAACGATTGTGAAGTCACTTCACAAATTACCACATGTTACTCCGACACATTCCACTGGAAAGAAACCTTGTGTCGGCACCTCGGCCTCACCGTCTCAACAAGCATCAGAACAAAGGCGAATGTCTGAAGAACTCGAGATCATAACGGCATCCCAAATTACATTGACCAAGAAAGTAAATTCAATGAGGAAATTGATCAAGAACATGTTCACTAAGATGGGATATAGTACGTCTGAGGACTCAGACTCGGATAACTAATTTGTGCTTTAACAATTTTTGTGCAGATTTGTGCAGGATTTTATCTTTTTAGATTTTAGTTCAGTTTTTAGGACTTACTCTTAGTTCTAGTTCTTACATTTCGGAACAAATTTTGAACTTCTTAACTCTCCTTAAAATTTTTGTAGTTTTGGCTTTGTTTGTGACAAAAAGGGGGAGAGATTTTAGAGAGAACTTGAACAATGATTGAACAATGATGATGTGATGATGTGAATGTGTGAACATCAAGGTATACAATGATTGAACAATGATGATGTGAATGTGTGAACATCAAGGTAAGTATCACTTCAACTTTGACTTTGGTGAAGGGTAAGTATCACAACTTTGGTTTTTATCTTGTGATTTGTTGCATGTTCCTACTAACTATTCGACTAACTATTTGGACATGTATTATTACTAACAAGTTGTTTGATTACTAACAAAGCAAAGTTATGACATTTGGAATTTTATTGCTTAGAAGATATGTCAATGTTTGATTGTGATCTTATTACATATCTGAATTACTCAATGTCATGGTGAGCATAAACTCTATCTCTGTTAGGTTTTGAATGCTAAATATTCTTGAGGTATCTAACGATCTCTTTTTGTCAAGAATGATTTCTTTGTGCAGAGAGTACAGATGTCTAAGTCTAGAGTCTGTTTTAGGAGTTTATATCTCATGTTTTTAAATTTTTGGATCTCCATTGTAAATTTTTGTTGTATGGTGATAGCAACAAAAATATCTTTTTGAATTTTCTTTAGTGGATCTGTGTTTTGTCACGAAACTGCCAAAGGGGGAGATTGTTACGGAATTTGAGTTAGCGTAGTTTCGTGAAAGGTTCAAGTCTTGAAGATTGAAGGTGAAGAAAGTTGGATCATTTAACTCAATCTCAAGAAAGAAGAATTCAAAAGGATCAGGTATGTTTAACTAAAGATTTTTGGTGATCCGAATACTTCTTGTAGTGTAGAAACACCTGGAAGAATTTTTAACTGCATAAAAATCAAAAACTGGTGTTCGGACATGTTCAGGATCCGGATCAGAGCCAGCAGTCCGGATCCCGAAGGTTGTTGTTTCATACATTACTTCAATCCGGATCGCAGCATCTCACGATCCGGATCCCGAACGTTGAGTTTTCTGAATTGTATGAACGATCCGGATCAGGCATTCCGATCCGGATCCCAAACGATTGTTTTTCTGGAAACCGTCTTTCTTGCTACTGCAATCCGGATCGCCCAAATCCGATCCGGATCGCCGTCCGTTAAAATTCCAGAAATGTTAGGTTTTTGATTCTTATCTTCTTCCAAATGTTTCTAACCTATAAATAGACCCTATGACTCTTTTTCTAGGGTTAAGGAATATAGCCGTCATAATCAAATATCATTTTATACGGCCTAGATCCACATATAGAGAAGAAAGGAAATCATTAGATAATACTCTATGTTTCTTCATCTATATTGATTAGTTTGATTCTAGGTTTTCATACTCACATCTTGAGTTGAATCAAACTAATGAATACTTAGATGGTATTTCCGATCTATCTTTGATCTAAGTATTCGGCGGATCATCACCACCCAAAAACAACGATTTCCCCAAAATCGGCGCGTGGATTCGCGTGTCCTTGTGGATTCAAGGTTCAACCGCTCTCGTGGATTCGGAGCGAGGCACGTTCGTGGATTCGAAGGGTGCTATTGGGTGAAGACCGTGGATTCGGTCGGACGTCGTGGATTCGACGTTGGACGCCGTGGATTCGGCGTTGGGCGCAGATCGTGGATTCGAGAAGCGTCGTGGAGCGAGCGGAGAAGATCCTCTAGGAGCGTATGGAAAAGGTTGAGTCGTAAGTGTGTACGGTAAATCACCTTGTACGTGTTTTAATTCTAGTGGATTTCGCCGTGTTATCGGTCCCGTGGTTTTTTACTCCGGTGATGGAGTTTTCCACGTAAAAATCTTGCGTGTTATTTTTATTTCCGCATTGGGTTTTTTATCGCAACGATTTTTGAGTGTTTATACGTTTACACCTATTCACCCCCCTCTAGGTGTTTCTTTCCCTATTTAGATCTATATTACATATAACCCAACAGGTATTTCCGATCTATCTTTGATCTAAGTATTCGGCGGATTTTCACCACCAACAAAACAACAATTTTCCCAAAAATCGGCGCGTGGATTCGCGTGGCCTTGTGGATTCAAGGTGCTACCGCTCTCGTGGATTCGGAGCGAGGTACGTTCGTGTGATTGACACGTACTACGTGGTGGAGACCGTGGATTCGGTCAGACGTCGTGGACTCGACGTTGGACGCCGTGGATTCGGCGTTGGACACAAATCATCGATTCGAGGCGCGTTGCGGAGCGAGCGGAGAAGATCAACTCGGAGCGTATGGAAAAAGGTTGAGTCGTGTGTGAGTATGGTATATCACCTTTGTACGTGTTTAATCTTAGTTGATTTCACCGTTTGATCGGTCCCGTGGTTTTTTACTCCTGGTTTTGGAGTTTTTCACGTAAAATCTCTGCGTGTTATTTACTTTTCCGCATTGGGTTTTATTACGCAAAAATTTTTGAGTGTTTATTGTTTACACCTATTCACCCCCCTCTAGGTGTTTTTTTTCCTGTTCAGATCCATATTATTTATAACCCAACAAGTGGTATCAGAGAGGGAATAGGGTTTTAAACAATGGTTGAAGGTGGAAACATCAACAGACCACCATTCTTCGATGGAACAAATTATGCCTACTGGAAAGTACGGATGAGAGCATTTTTAATTTCCATCGATGAACGGGTGCGGCAATCAATCGAGTTTGGATGGTCAAATCCGACTGAAATTATTGCTGATGTTCGCACCATCAAACCTAGGTCGAAATGGACCAAGGAAGAAATTGATGCATCTTCTTACAACGGCAAGGGAATTAACACCTTATTTAATGCCTTGTCGCAAACTGAATTCTCTCGCGTCTCGGCATGTGAGACTGCCAATGAAATCTGGGATGTTCTACAAGTTACACATGAGGGAACAAGCCTTGTGAAGATTCAAAAACTGCAAATACTTACGAGCAAATTTGACTCAATTTTTATGGCAGAAAATGAATCTTTCACAGATTATTTTACACGATTGCAAGATATCGTTAATACATGTGCTAACTTGGGAGAGAAAATTTCAGAATCTAAAGTTGTAAGAAAGATTTTAAGGACTCTTTCTGAAGGATTTTGCCCAAAGATTGCAGCCATTGAAACAGTTAAACACCCGGACGAAATCCGTATAGAAGAATTAGTTGGTGCACTTCAAACTTATGAAATGACATTTCCTACTAACTATTCTTCTGGAAAGCCATCTTCTTCTAAGTCTTCAGGTTTTGGATTGAAAACAACAAAGGAAGAAGACGCGGATTCATCCTCCTCAGACGATGATGAGAATATATCAATGGAGGATTTCAAGAAGCAACTTGCGCTCTTGACAAGGAAATTTCGCCGAAACTTTCGAAGGGGTAATTCTAGCAAAACCTCATCCTTCGTAAAGTCGAAGAAAGGCAAAGAAAATTCAGGCTTTAAGTCAAGAAAGCAAGAGAGTTTTTCATAGGACAAGAAAAACTCGGAGGGACAAGTCCAATGCTTTAAGTGCCGAGGCTACGGTCACATCTCAACGGAGTGTCCCAATAAGAATCCGTCGAAGAAGAAGGCAATGCAAGCCGTCACTTGGGATGACACTTCAACTTCCAATGAGTCATCTTCCAGTGATGAAGAAAACAACGCAACGGCATTCCACGCGTCCACAACTTCACCTCATGTGTGCTTTATGGCAAGTACATCCGATTCATTGTCCAACTCCTCCCAAGTTGAAAAGAATGCAACGGACGATGAATTGAGTAATTCCGAAGGTGAAGACTTTACTTTTGCCTACCATAAACTTTTAAAGGATTCAAAGAAATTGGCAAAGCAAAACAAGGGTTTGAGAAGAAGATTGTAGGATCTCGAAGAAGAAGCAAAAAGGGCAACTTCTCTCTCAAACGCTCTTGAAGTGGAAAGGGATAACTTGATCAAAGTAAATGTTTCCCTTCAAGAGAAATATGAGCATTTCGAGAAGGAGCACATCAAACTGGTGGATAAAGCCAATTACTTCTTGAAGCTCTACTCCGAGGCTTGACATGAAAAGATGGAGATGACGAAGACCATTTTCCAACTTAAGGATGATTTGAAGTGATTTTCTTCTGGAAGGAGCAAGTTGGATAAGATGCTTGGTCTTGGTCAAACAAATCATTTGGGCCTTGGATACAATCGAACTGGAGACCGTCCTAGTTCGAGTGGAACAATTTTTGTGCCCCAGTCGGTGTCTCCTCCTCCGACGACGGAATTCAATGCATTCAACGACAACAAGCCTACCTCACCTACTTTGGGTTCATCAAGTACAAAGGTATGTTTTCGTTGTGGTTTTGCAGGGCACATACGAAGAGATTGCAAGATTGGAGCGAAACGATCAAATCAAGCGCCTCTTGCAACAACTACCAACAAGTTCATCCCCCCAAAATCAAAGGAAAATTTTTCAAAGGTAAAGAACCTTGGTAGTTCATCTAACAAGACGACGTCATCAAAGAAAAGCAATAAATCAAACAAGACGCTTTCACAAAGGAGAATATCTTCACAAACATTACCAACGCAGTCCAAAAAGGTTTGGGTGCGCAAAGGTGAAATCTTCCCTTGTCTTCTCGTTCATACTTCTTTGCATGCTTATGACAACTCATCTTGGTATCTGGATAGTGGATGCTCCCGTCACATGACCGGTGACAAAAATTGTTTTCAAACTTTAGAGAAAACCTCCGAACGACTTGTAGTTTTCGGAGACGGTCGTTCTTCAAAAATTGTTGGAAAAGGGGCAATCACTATTCCAAAAGGCCCAATTTTGAACAATGTTTTATTTGTTGAAGGCCTTAAGACTAACCTCATTAGCATTAGTCAATTATGTGATAATGGCTTTTCAGTTAATTTTTCTTCAGCAGAATGCATTGTAACTGATAAGGACCATTTATTCTTTTTGAAAGGGGTTAGGTCTGAAAATAATTGCTATGTAGTTCCTAACAAAATTTCTGAACATTATAACCTAGTTTCTTTAGATAATGAAACTCTTTGGCATGAAAGACTAGGTCACATTAATTTTAAGGAGTTATATAGAATTTCTATTAATGACGTGGTTAAGGGGGTTCCTAAACTATCTTTTAAAGAAAACATTGTGTGTGGAGGTTGTCAAAAGGAAAAACAATCAAGGGCCGCACACAAGAACTTGAACCACGTGGGAACCAAATGGCCTTTAGAGTTACTGCACATGGACTTAATGGGGCCGACTCGTGAACCAAGTTTGGGAGGTAAATGGTATATTTTTCTTTCGGTTGATGATTTCTCCAGATATACATGGGTAACATTTTTAAAAGAGAAAGCGGATACTTTCGATTCTTTTCATGAGATTTGTCATCGTGTTATGATTGAGAAAAATGAAAAGATCGTTCGTGTTAGAAGTGATAGAGGTGGAGAATTTTTAAATTCTAAATTCATTAATTTTTGCACTTCCAATGGCATAAAACATGAATTCTCTGCACCCTATACACCTCAACAGAATGGTGTAGTCGAGCGCAAAAACAGGGTAGTACAAGAGATGGCGCGGGTTATGCTTCACAGCCGGAATCTACCGTTACATTTTTAGGCTGAAGCAGTTAACACCGCGGTCTACGTAATTAATCGTGTTTATTTCCGCCCGGGTACTTTAAATACACCATATGAACTATGGTTTTGTAGAAAACCAAATATCAAATATTTTCGAATCTTTGGGAGTCGCTGTTACATTTTATGTGATCGCGAAAATCTTAAAAAATTCGACTCTCGAAGTGACGAAGGAATTTTCATGGGTTATTCTACAAACAGTAGAGCATATCGGGTTTTTAACCTCGAATCTAAAATGATGGTAGAATATTTTAATATTAAAGTAGATGAAGCTTTTAATTTTTCATCTGATAAATCTACCCCTGATATGTTTCTTGATGATGATACTCCTGTAAAAGATATTGCATCTTCTCATAATAATTCTTCCGATAATGTTGATGCATCTCATGGTTCTTCTAGTTTATCTGATGTGCAGGAATCATCACACATACCTCCGAGCACTCCGTTACCGCAAACACTACGTATCTCCAAGGACCATCCAGAGTCAAATATCATTGGAGATTCACAAGAAGGAGTCAGGACTCGGAGACAATTGGTTTGTGGATATGATGATCCGGACTTCCGCAGGGATTTTTACAACGTTAACAGTGACTGTAGGAAGCTTACACGGTGTAACGGAGCTAGTAGTGGCGAGATTGGACCTCAGAATTGGACTCGGCGCGAAAATCGAATCAAGTGGGCTTTTCCAGGGGCTTTCGGCAAAATTTCGGATGAGAATTTGGCAAAACAGACAGCGGATTTGGACTCAGCGCGCGAAAACGATCAAAATGGGCTATTTACTTGAATTTTTCACCAAAAATCACTGTTCACGCCGGAACTGTAACTCCGGCACCCGGAAACACTGTTTCGGCGACCGGCGACGAGCGGCGAGCGGCGGAGCGCAGCGGCGCAGCGGCGGAGCAGGGCCGCGGGCAGCGCGGGCAGGCGCGGGCAGGTGCGCAGGCGGGATGGTCCACGGGCGAGGCATGCACCGGGAGCACGGAAGGTTGAGCTAGCCACGTGGCAGCTCCTGATTGGTTGGGTTTCGTCAATTGAGGCGGCGGGGCTGCGACACGTGGCAGCACCCCATTGGCCCACATGATCCGGAAGACCCGGCGCGGGGACCGGGCGCGTGCTCCCCGGGTGACACGTGGCGATTCCCGAATGGCCTTGCATGGCTGTTTCGTCTTTTGGGGACACGTGGCGCATCCTGGTTGGTTAGTTTTGGTGTTTCCTGTTTTGGGCCCGGATCTGGTGTGGAGCCCGAAGATTCTTTTTGGCCCATTATATAAGCCACATCTCTCTCTCTCTTTGCCATTTTCGAATTATAGAGAGAGAAAGTGAGCTTATGGCCTATACGAAAATTGTTCCCCTCTCTGTCCTCTCTCTCCCCTAGAGTTTCAGAATTTTTGGAGTTGCCGACAGCGAGTTATCTGCGACGCGGCGTGCTGCGACAATTTTCGATTTCGGCCCATTTTCCGTCGCAGTTCAGTCGGAAAATCCCTGTGTGCTAACCAGTAGGAATTTTTGAACGATTTTGGCGGCAACATATTCCTAAGAGGTAAGGCTTCGTTTTTCGTGTTAACACTTTGCTCCGTTTCGCACTTTTGGCACGGTTCCCGAGGCATCTTTGACCCCCCTTTTTGCTGTGGTATTTTCTGGATAGCATCGACTTCTCCGATTTATATCTTGGGCTAGGATCATCGGATCAAGGCGTATAAGTAGTCGATTTCGATCTACTCATCACAAGAAACGCAACCATATTTTTTCTGGATTTTTCAAAATACTGTACAGAGGTGAAAAACTCCTCTTTTTCCATGCTGTTTGGAAAACAGCAAATACTGTATTTTTGGGATTTGTATTTATACCGAGTGCGTTGTTCTGTACAGCTGTGCACTGTTTTTAGTGAGTTGCGGGATTAGAGGACTGTGGACAGCTAGGAGACTATTTGGGTGTGGATTGCGCTTTTCGAGGTGGGTGGTTGTTGCTTACCTCATTTTTGACTAACTCACTAGGAGTATTAGAGATCCCCTATTTCAAAACTGATAATCGGTATTCCAATTGTGAATTGCATGAGTAGACCCCACAAATTATATGACAGCTCATTTATGTTAATGCTATATCCTATTCTCGCATGCAAATGGCTTATCATGTTGGTATATTAAGATCAATCTTTTTAAAATAAACATCAGACACTCTTCTACAGTTTTAAAAAAGGACAATTGCATGCTTGTTTGGACATCTAGTTAGGCCACTATTTATTGCTACACTATTATATTGGGACTTGACTTAGGAGAAACCATGTTTCGTTGTTCTCCTTGTTATTCAGATGCATGTGGCTCGGTTTGAGCAGGGTTTTGGGATAGTGTAGTCGAGGTCATCGAGTCGGGGACGGGTTAGACTTGATTATTGATTGTGGGGCATTGTGGTAGCCGCGGACACTAGGCGGTTAGCCAGATGTTGATTACTTTATCAGATTTTGGACTTGTGGGGTGTTGCGGCGACCGCGGACATTAGGCGGTTGACCGGATGTTACTTATTGCATCAGATTGGGTATCGGGCTTTTCTCTAGTGGATGGAGTTTCCCACTTATTGAGTATTATCACATCAGATTGGGGATCGGGATTGCATTAGTGGATGGAGTTTTTCCACTTTGATCATAGTCATGATCCAGTTCTGCTATTGTGAGACATTGGTTACAGAGATGCTTGATACAGAGATACTTTACTCGTGTGGGTCACTCCCCTCGAATGCCACTCCGGAGTAGGCTTTTGACCGTGACGGGTGCCGGTCAGTTGGACAGTTGTAAGTGATGACAGAGCAGGCAGTGCCAGTACTTCCTGGCCCTTTGATTGGGTTTCTTTGGGCGGTTAGCCTTGTAGTTGCATACATACAGTTATCTTTTTGGCACTGTATTTAGAGGCATTGTAGTAGCAGTTTCCTTTTCAGCAGCCTTTATAGCTTACTACTGTTCCTTCCTTTTGCCTCTTTAGTCCTAGTGGGTGCGTCAGCATTTGAGGTTTTACCCACTAGGGGAGGCTACTAGTTTATCTAGTAGTTCTCACCCCCCCCCCCCATTGTTGTTTTCTGTCTTTTTCCCCTTTGTTTTGCAGAGTCGTCTGTGGGAGCTGCTGGGCCTTCACCGGCAGATCGAGGTAAGAGGATCGCGGACTAGCTAGATCATCTACCCCGACCGAGAGATTAGCTAGGCTTTTATTGTATCCCCTTTTTGTATCTTAAACGACAGTAGTTTACTTTGGGTCTGGCTTTGGCCAGCTGGTTGTATATTTGTGGTGAGCTGGGAGTTTATTGTACTTTTATTTCAGCTTGTATTTTATTCCAGTCTGAGATTACTTTTAGTTCTTTTTGTTCAGCTCTGTTTATGCTCTTCTTCTGTATATTTTATATCTGAGCAGGTTACCAACGCTTCGTGTACATGGAAAATTCTGTGTGCACGGCGGATCTGCTGGCGAGCCCGGGTTCTGGTTTACACCCGGGGCGTGACATATTAAGTTGGTATCAAAGCTTAGGGATAGGTCAGTCGGGACTTAGGAAACCCTAGGCTTTTGGCAGACCCTAGGATGATAGGGCGTGAGAGACGTGATATTTTGTGAAAGTCGTTGATTTATTAATTCGACTCTTCCAGTGAGGGAAGAGGGATCGACATGGCCTATTTCTGGTGGACAGTTATGTTGGCTGCAGACAACATAAAGTCACAGAAATAGGGGGATGTCTTTGACTTTCGCTAGATTGGGTCGTGTGGGGTTATGATACTGATAGTGGTTTCTTGTGGCAGGATGCCTCTGCGACGCAGGATGTTGACGCGCTCTCAGCCTTCTTCCTCTGAGCCCGAGCAGGAGGAGTCCGGGCAGGGCCAGCAGAGTGAGGTGCAGGAGCTACAGGCTCAGATGGCTCAGATGTCGGAGGCTGTTCGGCGTCAGGAGGAGGCCATGGGTCGGCTGACGCAGATGTTAGAGCAGAGGGCGCAGCCTGTTGTAGCACCCCCGGAGAGTTCTCCCGTACCTTCTTCCCCTGCTGTGACTCCCCCAGTTGTACCGGTGACCCCGGCATCCCCTGTTACTCGGGGTACTGGTAGACAGCCGTCTGGGTTGACGGAACCTCTGACCCCTGCAGAGCAGCGAGAGGTGGTTGACTTGTTGATGAGATTCCGTCAGTTTGATCCACCTCGTTTCTCGGGGCAGAGTGCAGAGCCGTGGGAGGCAGAGTCGTGGATCACGGCTATGGAGCGACGTTTTGAGACCCTGTTTATCGAGGAGCGGTACCAGGTTCTGCTGGCAACGAATTTCTTGGAGCGCAACGCCGAGGCTTGGTGGCGGCGTGTTCGACCTGCTGGTCCGCCTGGGGCCCAGCTTCTAACCTGGGCGGAGTTTCGCAATCTACTTCTTGGAGCCTTCTTTCCGGAGAGCGTTCGACAGAGGTTAGAGGAGCAGTTAAAGAATCTCCGACAGGAAGATCGGCCCGTGCATGAGTATATTACAGATTTCAACCAGTTGTTGGCGTGTGTACCGCATATGGCCAGGGATGAGGCACATCGGATCTATATGTTCGAGCGAGGGTTGCGCCGGAACCTTTTTCAGTTAGTCCGTTCGCGCAGATTGCAGACTTTGGAGGCCTCTATGGAACAGGCACTCTATGTTGAGCGCGGGGAGGCAGTGATGGAGGAGGTAGCTCCAGCTCCCGCAGTGATCCCAGGGGCGAAGCGCCCAGCACAGACGGATGAGGGGCAGTCGAGTTGTCATGGACCCCCGAGACCTCCACGATTCCATCCTTAGGGTCGTGGGTTTCAGGGACACCAGAGATTAGGTGCACCTCGTCACCCCCAGCGGCACTCACAGCAGCAGAGGTCGCAGCCGAGACAACAGAGGTCTCAGCAACAGTCTCGGAGGTCGCAGCAGCAGTCACGGCAGTCTCAGCCGTCGGACAGATGTATCTTTTGTGGAGGACCTCATCAGTCGGGTACCTGCGATCAGGGGTGGGGTCGTTGTTTTCGATGTGGATAGCCCGGGCACATTCGAGCTTCGTGCCCCTTTTCGACCTCAGTCGCTCCTTCTTCGGCATCTGCCCCTTCTTTATCTCAGCAGCGGTCGACGGCTCAGCGGCCATATGCTCCAGCGAGCAGGCCATCTTCTTCCCATCCCACTGACTATCGCCCTCCAGCTCAGAGCGGGCGAGTGTATGCCGCCCAGGTAGAGGACTCTTCAGCCGCAGATCATGTGGTGGCAGGTATTACCTTACTTTCTGGCATTAGGACTCGTACTTTATTTGATACGGGAGCATCACATTCTTTTATTAGTAGATTATTTGCATCATTACATGGGTTAGAGGTAGGATTTTTACCATGTGCACGAGAGGTTCAGATTCCCGATCACACTTTGCACGTGGAGGAGTGCTGTTGGTCCTGCCCGATGCAGATCGAGTCCTGGATTATGCTAGCAGACCTGTTGGTCTTGAGACAGTTGAGGGACTTTGATGTGGTTCTCGGGATGGACTAGCTGGCTTGGTATTTCGCGACTATTGATTGTGCCGCGAGGACTGTCACTTTTAGAGAGCCAAGCCAGGAGATGTTGGTATACCGGGGATGTCAGAGCGCTTTCTTTGCCTCTATAGTTTCGACTTCTCGAGCAAGGCAGATGATTTGTCGAGGATGTGTAGCCTTTTTGGCTAGTGTTGTTGAGGGGCCTACGGCGGCGCCGGGACTCGGGGATATCCCTATTGCCCGCGAGTTTCCGGATGTTTTTCCACCTGAGCTGACTAGCATGCCGCCAAATAGGGAGATTGAGTTCGTGATTGACGTAGTTCTAGGAACTGCGCCAATCTCTAAGGCTCCTTACCGGATGGCACCAACTGAGCTGCGAGAGCTAAAGGCACAGCTACAGGATTTGATGGATAAAAGTTTTGTCAGACCGAGTGTGTCGCCTTGGAGAGCGCCGGTGCTATTCGTGAAAAAGAAGGATGGGTCACTTCGACTGTGTGTGGACTATAGGGAATTGAATAAAGTGACCATAAAAAATAAGTACCCTTTGCCGCGCATCGATTATCTCTTTGATCAGCTGCAAGGGTCTTGTGTCTTTTCAAAGATAGATCTGCAGTCCAGTTACCACCAGTTGAAGGTGAAGGCCGAGGATATCCCGAAGACAGCATTCAGAACACGGTACGGGCATTATGAGTTTACAGTTATGCCTTTTGGACTAACTAATGCCCCTGCCGCATTTATGGATTTAATGAACCGGATCTTCCAACCATACTTAGATCGATTCGTGGTAGTGTTCATTGATGATATCTTGGTTTACTCCCGGAGTGATGCTGAGCATGAGGAGCACCTGAGGATTGTGCTGCAACTTCTGTGAGAGAAGAAGTTGTTTGCCAAACTGGCGAAGTGCGAGTTTTGGCTTCGGGAGGTAGTCTTCTTGGGCCATGTGATTTCCGCCGCAGGTGTGGCAGTGGACCCGGCGAAGATTGAGGCAGTCCGGGATTGGCCCCGACCGACGACTGTTTCTGAGGTGCGTAGTTTTATGGGCTTAGCTGGGTATTACCGTCGGTTTGTGGAGGGCTTTGCGAAGCTCTCCACACCCCTCACTCGCTTGACGCGTAAAGGAGTGAAGTTTATCTGGAGTGAGGACTGTCATAGGAGCTTTGAGGAGCTGAAGAGTAGACTGATGACCGCTCCTATCCTTTCCCTCCCTGTTATGGGGAAAGGATATGTGATCTACAGCGACGCATCACACAGTGGACTTGGTTGTGTGTTGATGCAGGAAGGGAGGGTAATTGCATATGCATCGAGACAACTCAAGGATTATGAGAAAAATTACCCTACCCATGACTTGGAGCTTGCTGCCGTGGTGTTTGCACTGAAGCTTTGGCGTCATTATCTGTATGGGGAGCACTGTGAAATCTACACCTGTTGGGTTATGTATTAATTGGATCAAAATAGGGGAAAAAACACCTAGAGGGGGGGTGAATAGGTGTAAACCATAAACACTCAAAAATCGTTGCGCAATAAAACCCAATGCGGAAATGAAAAAATAACACGCACGATTTTTACGTGGAAAAACTCCAAACCGGAGTAAAAAACCACGGGACCGATAACACGGCGAAATCCACTAGAATTAACACACGTACAAGGTGATATACCGTACTCACAGACGACTCGACCTTTTTCATACGCTCCTAGCAGATCTTCTCCGCTCGCTCCGCAACGCTTCTCGAATCCACGAATAGCGTCCAACTCCGAATCCACGACGTCCAACGTCGAATCCACGATGTCCGACCGAATCCACAGTCTTCACCCAATAGCACGTCTCGAATCCACGAACGTACCTCGCTTCGAATCCACGAAAGCGGTTGCACCTTGAATCCACAAGGCCACGCGAGTCCACGCGCCGATTTTGGGAAAATCGTTGTTTTTGGGTGGTGATGATCCGCCGAATACTTAGATTAGAAATAGATCGGAAATACTATCTAAGTATTCATTAATTTGATTCTACTCAAAATCTGAGTTTGGAAAACCTAGAATCAAATTAATCAATATAGATGAAGAAACATAGAATTAAATCTATTGATTTCCTTTCTTCTCTATATGTGGATTTTTCAATTTCGGCCGTCTTTTTATTATATGCGGATGCCCTAGAAATTGAATCATAGAGGCTATTTATAGGTTAGAAACCCTTGGAAGAAGATAAGGATCAAAAACTAACCGTTTCTGGAATTTTACAGGACGACGGTCCGGACTGGAATTGGCGGTCCGGACTGTCGTGACTTAAACAGACAATTTCCAGAAAAGAGGACATTCGGGGTCCGGACTGTAATTCCACGGTCCGGACTGTTCATGCAATTCCTGCAAATTCCACGTTCGGGGTCCGGATTGAAGTTCCAAGGTCCGGACTGGAATTGCGCATGAACTATTCTACGTTTCGGGTCCGGACTGTGATGCCCGATCCGGACTCTGAACATGTAGTATGTCCAGTTTTTGATTTTTATGCAATCAAACATTCAACCAAGTGTTTCTATACTATAAGAAGTATTCGGATCACCAAAAATATTTAGTTAGACGTACCTGATCCTTTTGAATTCTTCTTTCTTGAGATTGAGGTACATGATCCAAACTTCTTCATCTTCAATCTTCAAGACTTAAACAATTTCACGAAATACGCCAACACAAATTCCGTAACAATCTCCCCCTTTTGCGGTTTCGTGACAAAACAAAAATCCACTCAAGAAAATTCAAAAAGATATTTTTGTTGATATCACCATACAACAAAAATTTACATTGGAGATCTAAAAGAAAATTAAATATATGAGATAAACTCCTAGAACAGACTCTAGACTTAGACATCTGTAATCTCTGCAAAAGAAAACATTCTTGATAAAAGAGATCGTTAGATACCTCAAGAATTTTTAACATTCAAAAACCAAACACAGAGATAGAGTTTATACTCACCATGACATTTACAAATTCAGATATGTAACAAGATCACAATCAAAATTAGACATATCTTCTAAGCATTAAAAACCAAATGTCATATGTATGTTAGTTAACAAACAACTTGTTAGAGATATTACATGCCCAAATAGTTAGTCGAATAGTTAGCTGAGGCATGCATCAATCAAAATATAAAACCAAAAGTTGAAGTTATACTTACCTTCAAAGTTCATAGTTCTCACACAAGCATTGTTCAAAGTAGTCATTGTTCAAGTAGTTCTCTTCTCTCTCCCCCTTTTTGTCACTAAACTAAGCCAACAATTACAAAAATAAAAGGGCGTGTTAAAAGTTCAAAAATAAAAGCTAAAATGAGAACCAAAAAGAAACCGAAAAACCTGCACAAAAACATGATTAGAAGGATAACGATTACTCATATTCATCCGAACTAATGCATCCGAGTTTTTGAAAAATTTTCTTTATGCGCTTGTTCATGGATGACTGCTTCTTTTTTACCTCTTTTATTTCTTCCTTCATTTCAATAAATTCGTTTGACATCCGTTCCTGTTCAGAGGAAAGTCGTTGTTGCTCTTTATAAATGGAGGTAACAGAAGCATCATCCTCTGTAGTTGAAGTTGCTGGAGGTGGAGCTGAAGCTGTTGCTTGTGGTACTGAAGCTGTGGCTGCTGGCTGTGCTCTTCGTCGGCGAGGAGGTGATGGAGGTTCATCTTGTTTAGTAGAGAGAGACTTCACAATAGTCGTCTCATTGATCGTTCCTAGACTGTGCATGTAGGAGCTCGTACTTGTGTCGACTTTGAATTTTTGAAAAATACGCATAATGATCAAAGGATAGGGCAGTCTCTCTGTAGGGTGAGCATGTTCCACATACCGTGCCATCCTCGACCAGATAATATAAGGAATGTTTAAATTTGCTCCCATAGCCACTGCTGGGTTCCCAAGAAGATACAGAAATAACATTCTATCCCATCGAAGAACTTTTGTTTGCATGTTAGGAATAATATTGTAGCAAACAATAAAGTTCAAGTAGCGGTACTCCGGGCGAAGTTCTTTTGAAAGCACTGAATTTTCCATCGACAGAGTATCGGGAATACAAATTCCATCCACGACCACTCTCCAGGAGGCGGTGGAGAAGATTTGACTTTGCAGGTAATGTCTTCCTCATTCACCAATTCGTCCCAATTTACATCATCGTTTTCTGATTCAGTCTCTGAATCTTCAAGAAGAACACATTCTCCTTTTCGAAGAGGTTTCTTCGCTCTCTTCAATTTATTAGTCGCTCTCGTGTATACCATTGCAACCAGAAGAAATACAACCCAAGTGATCACCATTGCTGCAAGTTCTTTGTGAGAATTAAAGTCCTGTGAGCAACAACTCGAGAACACGAGAAAAATTGTTTAGTTTCAAAAATTTCCAAAATTGTACCTAAACAATCATTATCATGTAGAGAGACTAAGAATCAAATTAGTTTTGCAAAAAGAATTTTTAAAATAGATCAATCCCATGATTTTCAAAAATTCTCAAAATATGCCCTAAAACCGAAATCTTTGAAATCAAAGCCCAAAAATTCGATTTTCAAGAGAAAACCTAGCATATAATCAAAACTAATCTACCCAGAGTTCTTATTTCAAAAGAAGTTTGATCAAAAACCAATCACAAACGAAAAAGATACAAATTTTCTCCCACGTTTTGAGCAAAAACATGAAAACCTGTGAAAAAAACGAAGTTTTGATCAAAAGAACTCACTTGGAATTGAAGAAGCTGAGTTGAAAAGGCTCCAAATCAGTTGATTTCTAGAGAGAGAAGCTCTGGAGACTTTGGAACAAAAGATTGTAGGAAAAAGAAATCAAAACCCTTTTGTTCTATTTAAAACCCTAGCCGCGGTCCGGATCGGATCGTGAATCCAGTCCGGATCGGCTAACCCGCAGGAATACCTGCGTTCGGGGTCCGGATCGGCTTGTCCAGTCCGGACCGGCTTCATACTTTTTCTTCAGAAAAATTCAGAAAAAATTTCAGAAAATCCCGAAAAAATATGTAAGCACTTTTGTGTATCAACTTTAAATGAAAATCATCGTTTCATATTAAAAGAAATAGATTATGCAAAATCTATCAATAAAATCCAACTAATGAAACGAAAATTTAAAAAAATTAAATCCCTTAAAGTTGAACAACTTCAATCACATCTAACATGATCTTATGAGTAATGCTTTTATCAAATCATCAATTTGGTAAAGAAAATGAAATACCAAGATCAATAGATGTTTGAAATCCCAAATATGTTAGATAATGTATCTAGTCAATCTATTGAAGAGAGTGGCTCTTTGAGCATCTTTCATTAAAAATCCCACCTTATACCAACCTTGGAATTTGACAGAGTCAAGTATTCCAAAAAGCATTTTATCTTATCAATCTTGAAGAAACCATGCTTGATATACATGTGGTAGCTGCACACAGTACTCGGACGACCGAGGTGGTAGCTCTTTCCTCCATGTGGTGGTAGTTTTCACACTCCTCATTGGGATGTAACTCTTTCCACATCTTTTGAGCATAACACTTTTTCTTTGACTCCCCCTCAATTGGCTATCAATTATTTAAGATATAAAGAACTCAACCAAAGATTGATCTCGATTTCATACTCGACTAAATAGTCAAATAAGATAAAAACTATACTAAGAGATCATTGAGAGAGAAATTGACTTTGATCACTTTAAGAAATGACTTAATTGACATAAATGATCATTGCATCAACTGAAATATTATGATATCTAAAGCATAATAAATTTCTAAACATATAAAAGGATGCAGTTAAAGTCAATATAACTAATGCTCAATTAATGTTCTATGTACAAGCATAGGTAAAGAACAAAAACACAAAAACAAAACCTAACCTAAGGATTGGTTTCAAAAAAAAATTATTTCAAGGAAAGCATTCCAATTGCCTTACGCAAATGAATAAAACGTTTTTGATCCAAAGGTTTTGTTAAAATATCGGCTAATTGATCTTCAGTTGAAATATAGGAAAGTTGAAGAATACTTGATTCAACTAGCTCTCTAAGAAAATGATATCTAAGTTCAATGTGTTTTGTTCTTGAGTGCAACACAGGGTTTTTTGAAATGTTTATAGCACTGGTGTTGTCACAAAGAATTGTTACCGAAGTTGTTGAAATTCGGAAGTCGCTCAACACACTTTTCATCCAAATGAGTTGGGTTGAACAACTACCCGCTGAAATATATTCTGCTTCAGCAGTCGAGAGTGCAATGCAGTTTTGCTTTTTACTGTGCCATGCAATAAGGCAATGGCCAAGATAAAAACATGCACCACTCGTACTTTTCCGATCATCCACAGATCCTGCCCAATCGGCATCTGAATATCCTACAATATCTAGACTTGTTCCCATAGGATACCAAATTCCGAAATTTACGGTTCCTTTGATGTACCGGATGATCCGTTTCACCGCTTTCAGGTGAACCTCCTTTGGTGCTGATTGATATCTCGCGCAGATCCCAACACTAAAGGATATGTCCGGGCGACTAGCCGTGAGGTAAAGTAGACTTCCAATCATGCTGCGATAAAGTTTCTCGTCTATATTTTCACTAAGAGATTCACTTCCTAATCCCTTATTGCTAGTTCCCATTGGAGTCGGAAAATCTTTAGAATTTTCTAAACCGAACTTTTTGACCAACTCCATTGCATACTTGGATTGACATAGATGAATGCCTTCTTCATTTTGTTTTACTTGCAATCCAAGAAAGTATGTCAGTTCGCCCATCATGGACATCTCAAATTCGCTTTCCATGGTTTCAGTTTAGAAGCATCATTGTCTCTAGTTGCACCAAATACAATGTCATCGACATAGATTTGTGCTACAATGAAATTATCCTGATAATGCTTCACAAAGAGAGCCCGATCTGCTCCCCCTCGAGTGTAGCCCTTTTCCAAAAGGTGCTTTGTCAACCTTTCGTACCACGCTCGCGGTGCTTGTTTTAGACCGTAAAGAGTCTATTTCAAACGAAAAACATGGTTAGGTAGTTTAAGGTCTACAAAACCTTTCGGTTGAGCCACATAAACTTCCTCATTTAAATACCCATTTAAAAACGCGCTCTTAACGTCCATTTGAAAGAGTTTTATTTTAAAATGACAAGCAATTGCAAATAAGATACGAATTGACTCGAGTCGAGCAACTGGGGTGAATGTTTCATCAAAGTCTATACCTTCTATTTGAGAGTAGCCTTGAGCAACTAAATGTGCTTTGTTCCTGATGATGGTACCATCCTCATTTTTCTTATTCTTGAAAATCCATTTAGTACCAATCACATTGTGTTGCTTCGGAGGCTTCGTTAATTCCTAGACTTTGTTTCGTTCAAACTGATGGAGCTCTTCCTGCATTGATTCAATCCAATAGTCATCCTGAAGAGCTTCATCGACGTTCTTTGGTTCTATCATGGAAACGTAGCAAGCGAATCCACAAACCAACTGTCTCCGAGTCCTGACTCCTTCTTGTGGGTCTCCAATAATGTTAGATTCAGGATGATCCTTGGAGATGCGTAACGTTTGAGGTAATGGAGTACTCGGAGGTACATGAGATGATTCCTGCACATCAGATAAGCTTGAAGAACCATTAGATGCATCATTATTATCGGAAGAATTGTTATGAGAAGATGCATTTGCAGGAGTATCATCATCAAGAGAGATATCAGGGGTAGATTTATCAGATGCAAAGTGAAAAGCTTCATCTACTTTAACATTTATAGATTCTACCATTGTTTTAGATTCCAAGTTAAATACCCGATATGCTCAACTGTTTGTAGAATAACCCATGAAAATCCCTTCGTCACTTCGCGAGTCAAATTTTCCCAGATTTTCGCGGTCACGCAAAATGTAACAACGACTCCCAAAGATACGAAAATATTTTATATTCGGTTTTCTACAAAACCACAGTTCATATGGTGTATTTATGGTTCCCGGGCGCAAATACACTCGATTAATTACATAGACTGCAGTGTTCACTGCTTCAGCCCAAAAGTACAACGGTAAGTTCCGGCTATGAAGCATAACACGTGCCATCTCTTGTACAACCCTGTTTTTGCGCTCGACTACACCATTCTGTTGAGGTGTATAGGGTGCTGAGAATTCATGCTTAATGCCGTTGGAAGTGCAAAAATCAATGAATTTAGAATTTATGAATTCTCCACCTCTATCACTTCTAACACGAATGATCTTTTCATTCTATTCAATCATAATACGATGGCAAAAAAAGAATCAAACGTATCAGCTTTCTCTTTTAAAAATGCTACCCATGAGTATCTAGAGAAATCATCAACCAATAGAAAAATGTACCATTTACCTCCCAAAGATGGTTGACGAGTTGGCCCCATTAAATCCATGTGCAATAATTCTAAAGGCCGGTTGGTGCCAACATGGTTCAAGTTCTTGTGTGCAGTCCTTGATTGTTTTCCCTTTAGACAACCTCCACACACAATGTTTTCTTTAAGTGAAAGTTTTGGAACCCCCTTGACCACGTCTTTGTTTGAAATTCTAGCAAGTTCCTTAAAATTTATGTGACCTAGACTTTCATGCCAAAGTGTTTCATTATTCAAAGAGGCTAAGTTACAGTTTTCAGAAATTTTATTTGGAATAACATAACAGTTATTTTCAGATCTAACCCCTTTTAAAAAGAAAACATGGTCCTTATCAGTTACAATACATTCGACAGATGAAAAATTAACTGAAAAACCATTGTCGCAAAGTTGACTAATACTTATGAGGTTAGTCTTAAGGCCTTCAACAAATAGCACATTATTCAAAACCGGGCCATCTGGAATAGCGATAGTTCCTTTTCCAATAATTTTAGAAGAACGACCGTCTCCGAAAACTACAAGTCCTCCGGAGATTTTCTCAAGTGTTTGAAAACAGTTTTTGTCACCGGTCATGTGACGGGAACACCCGCTATCCAGATACCAAGACGAATTGTCATAAGCATGCAAAGAAGTATGAATGACAAGACAAGGGAAGATTTCACCTTTGCGCACCCAAACCTTTTTGGATTGCGTCGGTAAAGAATGTGACGTTATTCTCCTTGGTGAAAGTGTCTTGATTGATTGATTGCTTGACATTGTCTTGCGAGGTGAACTACCAAGGCTCTTTTCCTTTGAAAAGTTTTGCTTTGATTTCCGGGGAATCACCTTTATGGTAGTTGTTGCAAGAGGCGCTTGAGATGAACGTTTCGCTCCCACCTTGCAATTTCTCCTTATGTGCCCTGCAAAACCACAACGAAAACATACCTTAGTGCTTGACGATCCCGAAGAGGGTGAAGTAGGCTTGTTGTCGTTGCTTGTCGTGAATTCCGGTGTCGGAGGAGGAGATACCGACTAAGGCACAAACACTGTCCCAATCGAACTACAATTGTCTTCAGTTCGATTGTATCCGAGGCCGAATCTGTTTGTTTGACCAAGACTAAGTAACTTATCCAACTTACTCCTTCCAGAAGAAAATTGCTTTAAATCATCTTTGAGTTGGAGAATGGTCTTCATCATTTCCATTTTTTCCTGTCGAGCCTCGCCATAGAGCTTCAAGAAGTAATTCGCTTTATTCACCATATCTACATAATTCTTCTCGAGAAGCTCATTAAACTCTTGAAGGGAAACATTTACTTTGATCAGATTATCCCTTTCCACTTCAAGAGCGTTTGAGAGAGAAGTTGCCCTTTTTGCTTCTTCTTCGAAATCCTGCAAACTCCCTCTCAAACTCTTGTTTTGCTTTGCCAGTTTCTTTGAAACCTTCAAAAGTTTATGGTAGGCAAAAACAAAATCTTCACCTTCAGAATTATCCGATTCATTGTCCGTTGCATTCTTTTCAACTTGGGAGGAGTTGGACAATGACTCAGATGTACTTGCCATAAAGCATATGAATGGTGAAGATGTGGACGCGTGGAATGCCGTTGCGTTATTTTCTTCATCACTGGAAGATGACTCGTTTGACGTTGAGGTGTCATCCCAAGTGACGGCTTGCATCGCTTTCTTCTTTGACGGATTCTTATTTGGACACTCCGTTGAGATATGGCCGTACCCTCGGCACTTGAAGTATTGGACTTGTCCCTCTGAGCTTTTCTTATCCTTTGAGAAACTTTCTTGCTTTCTTGACTTTTGGCTTGAAAAATCTTTGCCTTTCTTCCACTTTCCGAAGGATGGAGTTTTACTTGGATTACCCCTTCGAAAACTTCGGCGAAACTTTCTTGTCAAGAGAGCAAGCTGCTTCTCAAAGTCCTCTATAGATATGTTCTCGTCGTCTTCTGAGGAGGATGAATCCGCGTCTTCTTCTTTTGTTGTTTTCAACGCAAAACCTGAAGACTTAGAAGTAGATGCTTTTCCAGAAGAATTGTTAGTAGGAAATGTCATTTCATATGTTTGTAATGAACCAACTAATTATTCTACACGGATTTCGTCCGGGTGTTTAATAGTTTCAATGGCCGTAATCTTGGAACGAAATCTTTCAGGAAGAGTTCTTAGAATTTTTCTTACAATTTTAAATTCTGAAATTTTCTCTCCCAAGTTAGCACATGAATTCACGATGTCTTGCAATCGTGTATAATAATCTGTGAACAATTCATTTTCTGCCATGAGGATGGAGTCAAACTTGCTCGTAAGCATTTGCAGTTTTTGAATCTTCACAAGGTTAGTTCCTTCATGTGTAACTTGAAGAACATCCCAGATTTCTTTCGCAGTCTCACATGCAGAGACGCGAGAGAACTCAGTTTGAGACAAAGCATTAAATAAAGCGTTAACTCGTTTGCCATTGTTAGAAGATACATCAACCTCTTCCTTGGTCCATTTCGACCTAGGTTTGATGGTGCGAACATCAGCAATAATTTCAGTTGGATTAGACCATCCTAATTCAATTGATTGCCACACCCGCTCGTCGATGGAAATTAAAAAGGCTTTCATCCGTACTTTCCAGTAGGCATAATTTGTTCCATCGAAGAATGGGGGTCTGTTGATGTTTCCACCTTCAACCATTGTTTACAACTCTATTCCCGCTCTGATACCACTTGTTGGGTTATGTATTAATTAGGTCTAAATAGAGGAAAAAACACCTAGAGGGGGGGTGAATAGGTGTAAACCATAAACACTCAAAAATCGTTGCGCAATAAAACCCAATGCGGAAATGAAAAAATAACACGCACGATTTTTACGTGGAAAAACTCCAAACCGGAGTAAAAAACCACGGGACCGATAACACGGCGAAATCCACTAGAATTAACACACGTACAAGGTGATATACCGTACTCACAGACGACTCGACCTTTTTCATACGCTCCTAGTAGATCTTCTCCGCTCGCTCCGCAACGCTTCTCGAATCCACGAATAGCGTCCAACGCCGAATCCACGGCGTCCAACGTCGAATCCACGACGTCCGACCGAATCCACAGTCTTCACCCAATAGCACGTCTCGAATCCACGAACGTACCTCACTTCGAATCCATGAAAGCGGTTGCACCTTGAATCCACAAGGCCACGCGAGTCCACGCGCCGATTTTGGGAAAATCGTTGTTTTTGGGTGGTGATGATCCGCCGAATACTTAGATTAGAAATAGATCGGAAATACCATCTAAGTATTCATTAATTTGATTCTACTCAAAATCTGAGTTTGAAAAACCTAGAATCAAATTAATCAATATAGATGAAGAAACATAGAATTAAATCTATTGATTTCCTTTCTTCTCTATATGTGGATTTTTCAATTTCGGCCGTCTTTTTATTATATGCGGATGCCCTAGAAATTGAATCATAGAGGCTATTTATAGGTTAGAAACCCTTGGAAGAAGATAAGGATCAAAACTAACCGTTTCTGGAATTTTACAGGACGACGGTCCGGACTGGAATTGGCGGTCCGGACTGTCGTGACTTAAACAGACTATTTTCAGAAAAGAGGACATTCGGGGTCCGGACTGTAATTCCACGGTCCGAACTGTTCATGCAATTCCTGCAAATTCCACGTTCGGGGTCCGGACTGAAGTTCCAAGGTCCGGACTGGAATTGCGCATGAACTATTCTACGTTCGGGGTCCGGACTGTGATGCCCGATCCGGACTCTGAACATGTAGTATGCCCAGTTTTTGATTTTTATGCAATCAAACATTCAACCAAGTGTTTCTATACTATAAGAAGTATTCGGATCACCAAAAATATTTAGTTAGACGTACCTGATCCTTTTGAATTCTTCTTTCTTGAGATTGAGGTACATAATCCAAACTTCTTCATCTTCAATCTTCAAGACTTAAACAATTTCACGAAATACGCCAACACAAATTTCGTAACAACACCGACCATAAGAGCCTAAAGTACTTGTTCACACAGAAGGAGCTGAATTTGAGGCAGCGTAGATAGTTGGAGCTACTAAAGGATTATGATGTGGACATCCTGTACCATCCGGGCAAGGCCAATGTGGTTGCAGATGCTTTGAGTAGGAGGGTGGTGCAGAGTTTGTCCATGTTGATTACAGATCAGGCGCCACTGTTAGAGGAGATGAGGCGACTCGAGCTAGAGGTTGTGTCCCCTGGGGTCTCTGCTAGACTGACGTCTTTAGTCGTGCAGCCCACTTTGCTGGACAGAATCAGAGAGAGACAGAGTGAGGACCCCCACTTGACCAGGATTAGAGATCAGATTTCGAGTGATCAGTCGGGGGACTTTACAATAGATGCTTCGGGAGTACTAAGGTAAAGGGACCGAGCATGTGTGCCAGTGGATGCGGAGATCAGAGAGCAGATATTGCGAGAGGCCTATTATACACCTTATACCCTACATCCTGGTGGGACTAAAATGTATAAGAACCTCAAGGCACACTTCTGGTGGAAAGGCATGAAGAGGGATATTGGGAGATTTGTGGCTCAGTGTTTAACTTGTCAGCAGGTGAAAGCTGAGCATCGAGTGCCAGCTGGCAAGTTACAAAGTCTTCCAATCCCCGAGTGGAAATGGGACCACATTACGATGGATTTCGTGGTCGGACTGCAGAGGGCACAGGGAGGTGCAGATGCTATCTGGGTAGTTGTAGACCGACTTACCAAGTTAGCGCACTTTTTGCCTATGCAGACTACTTGGCCACTCGAGCAACTAGCCCAGTTATATCTAGATGAGATAGTGAGATTACATGGAGTACCCGCCTCCATTGTTTCAGATAGAGACCCGAGGTTTGCTTCGCGTTTCTGGAGGAGTTTGCAGACAGCCTTGGGGACTCAGCTAAGATTCAGTACAGCTTTTCATCCACAGACTGATGGGCAGTCAGAGTGGACTATACAGATCCTGGAAGACATGCTGAGGGCTTGCGTCTTGGATTTCGGCGGAGGCTAGATTCGACACTTATCTTTGGCCGAGTTCGCATACAACAATAGCTTTCAAGCGAGCATTCAGATGGCTCCGTTTGAAGCGTTGTATGGACGCAAGTGCCGATCACCGCTTTATTGGAGTGACGTGGGCGAGAGGCGGACCTTGGGACCAGATGTATTGTTAGAGGCAGAGGAGAAGGTCCGAGTGATTCGACAGCATCTTCAGACCGCCCAGAGCCGACAGAGGAGCTATGCCGATGTTCGGCGACGAGACTTGGAGTTTCATGTTGGAGATCATGTATTCCTGAAAGTCTCGCCGTCCAAAGGAATCAGGAGGTTCGGCATTCGTGGGAAACTTAGTCCCCGATATATTGGACCTTTTGAGGTATTGGAGCGTATCGGGCCAGTTGCCTACCGACTTGCACTTCCTCCAAGGCTTGCTGGTGTCCACGATGTATTTCACGTTTCTACTCTGAGGAGGTATGTCTTCGACCCATCGCACGTCATCGACTTCACACCGCTTGAGATCAACGAGGATTTGAAGTATGAGGAGCGCCCACTGCGAATTCTGGATCGAGAGGTGAGAGAATTGCGCAGTCGGGTCATTCCCTATGTGAAGATCCTATGGAGCAATCATGACGAGCGCGAGGCTACGTGGAAGCTCGAGTCAGAGATGAGGGATACCCACCCCTACTTATTTGAGGCATCAGACTGAGGATTGTTGTTTAGTTTGGTCTCGTTTCGAGGACGAAACTCTTTTAGTGGGGGAGGATGTGATGATCCGGACTTCCGAAGGGATTTTTGCAATGTTAACAGTGACTGTAGGAAGCTTACACGGTGTAACGGAGCTAGTAGTGGCGAGATTGGACCTCAAAATTGGACTCGGCGCGAAAATCGAATCAAGTAGGCTTTTCCGGGGGCTTTCGGCAAAATTTCGGATGAGAATTTGGCAAAACAGACAGCGGATTTGGACTCAGCGCGCGAAAACGATCAAAATAGGCTATTTACTTGAATTTTTTGCCAAAAATCACTGTTCACGCCGGAACAGTAACTCCGGCACCCGAAAACACTGTTCCGGCAACCGGCGGCGAGCGGCGGAGCGCAGCGGCGCAGCGGCGGAGCATGGCCACGAGCAGCGCGGGCAGGCGCGGACAGGCGCGCAGGCGGGATGGTCCATGGGCGAGGCGTGCACCGGGAGCACGGAAGGTAGAACTAGCCACGTGGTAGCTCCTGATTGGTTGGGTTTTGTCAATTGAGGCGGCGGGGCTGCGACACGTGGCAGCACCCCATTGGCCGACAGGATCCGGAAGACCCGGCGCGGGGACCGGGCGCGTGCTCCCCGGGTGACACATGGCGATTCCCGAATGGCCTTGCATGGCTGTTTCATGTTTTGGGGACACGTGGCGCATCCTGGTTGGTTAGTTTTGGTGTTTCTTGTTTTGGGCCCGGATTTAGTGTGGAGCCCGAAGATTCTTTTTGGCCCATTATATAAGCCACATCTCTCTCTCTTTGCCATTTTCGAATTATAGAGAGAGAAAGTGAGCTTGTGGCCTATACGAAAATTGTTCCCCTCTCTGTCCTCTCTCTCCCCTAGAAGTTTCAGAATTTTTGGAGTTGCCAACAGCAAGTTATCTGCGACGCGGCGTGCTGCGACGATTTTTGATTTCGGCCCATTTTCCGTCGTAGTTCAGTCGGAAAATACCTGTGTGCTAACCAGGAGGAATTTTTGAACGATTTTTGCGGCAACGTATTCCTAAGAGGTAAGGCTTCGTTTTTCGTGTTAATCACTTTGCTCCGTTTAGCATTTTTGGCACGGTTCCCGAGGCACCTTTGACTCCCTTTTTTGCTGTGGTATTTTCTGGACAGCATCGACTTCTCCGATTTATATCTTGGGCTAGGTGCATCGGATCAAGGCGTATAAGTAGTCAATTTCAATCTACTCATCACAAGGAACGCAACCGTATTTTTTCTGGATTTTTCGGAGTACTGTACAGAGGTGAAAAACTCCTCTTTTCCCGCATTGTTTGGAAAACAGCAAATGCTGTATTTTTGGGAGTTGTGTTTATACCGGGTGCGTTGTTCTGTACAGCTGTGCACTGTTTTCAGTGAGTTGCGGGATTAGAGGACTGTGGACAGCTAGGAGACTATTTGGGTGTGGATTGCGCTTTTCGAGGTGGGTGGTTGTTGCTTACCTCATTTTTGACTAACTCACTAGGAGTATTAGAGATCCCCTATTTCAAAACTGATAATCGGTATTCCAATTGTGAATTGCATGAGTAGACCCCACAAATTATATGACAGCTCATTTATGTTAAATTGGGACACTATTGTTGGGACAAATGCTATATCCTATTCTCGCATGCAAATGGCTTATCATGTTGGTATATTAAGATCAATCTTTTTGAAATAAACATCAGACACTCTTCTACAGTTTTAAAAGAGGACAATTGCATGCTTGTTTGGACATCTAGTTAGGCCACTATTTATTGCTACACTATCATATTGGGACTTGACTTAGGAGAAACCATGTTTCGTTGTTCTCCTTGTTATTCAGATGCATGTGGCTCGGTTTGAGCAGGGTTTTGGGATAGTGTAGTCGAGGTCATCGAGTCGGGGACGGGTTAGACTCGATTATAGATTGTGGGGCATTGTGGTAGCCGCGGACACTAGGCGGTTAGCCAGATGTTGATTACTTTATCAGATTTTGGACTTGTGGGGTGTTGCGGCGACCGCGGACATTAGGCGGTTGACCGGATGTTACTTATTGCATCAGATTGGGTATCGGGCTTTTCTCTAGTGGATGGAGTTTCCCACTTATTGAGTATTATCACATCAGATTGGGGATCGGGATTGCATTAGTGGATGGAGTTTTTCCACTTTGATCATAGTCATGATCCAGTCCTGCTATTGTGAGACTGTCACGCCCCGGGGTCGAAACTGCGACCCGGGCCCGCCAACAGATCTGCCACCTATGCCAAACCCGCATAGGCGAAGCGTCCAACCTGCAAGAAAAGTACTATAGCTAAACAGATATCAGAGCAATAAATAAAAAATCTGCTGTATAACCAAAATCAATCACTGTACAACTGGAATTAAAACAACACTGTCCGCCTCCCAAAATAATAATAAAACAATATCCTCAAATACAAGCTCTGAATCGATCCGGGAGGTAACTCCAATAAATACAACAGTGTACAGTCTCTCAATACATAAAATATCCTCACTACAACAGTCTCTCAAAAGAGGGAAACAAAACAACTAAACTACTGAAGATCTCCTCTGTAGGGAATACCGCTACTCTCCAACGACGGGTAGGGATCTAGCTCGCGACTCCCTCGCCTCGATCAACAACCGCAGAATCAGCATCACCCGCTAAGACTCTGCAAAACAAAGGAGAGGAAGGAAAAAGGGGGGGAGACCCCCAAAGGGTGTGAGAACTACACCAAAAAGGGAGTTCTCAGTGGGTACCACCGCCAGACCTGACGGTCTGCCCACCAAGTCCTCACGAGACATAAACTAACCCAAGTCATAAGACTGAAATGAGTAAGCTGGAGACTCTCAACAGCTACCAAGCCCCTATCTAAAGGCAAAAAGGGGAGGACCAAACAGTGGTATGCAACCACTAGCACATGAAGTGCACAATCGACCCAATCGAGCTGACTGCCACATCTGGTCCAGTCAAACCTGCGCCCACCTACAACCACCTCCCGCTGACGGGCAGGAATTACGTAGGGCGTCCAAACGGACTAACTCGCTAACGAGTAGTGGCTCATGCAGGCTATGGTCAAAATCCACGCTCTCTCTCAGAACGGATAGAATCATGATGCTCAACCTCTCCCACAGCGGTCAAAGTACTCTCAACGACACGGGACCACCGTCAACCAAACGACTCTCAATAATACTAGCACTGACCTAAACTCAACTACCAGTCTGCACTCGGCCCCCAGGCACGAGTGTAACAATAAAAGTATTTGACCGAAATAAACCCAATCGAATGAACCGGTATAAAACCCGGTACTGCCTGCTCTGTCACCAATCTCCCGAACTCAGTATCTCCACTGTCCAAATGACCGGAACCCAACACGGTCTGACCGGAACCCAACACGGTCTAAAGCCTACTCCGGAGCGGCACTCGAGGGGAGCGACCCACACGAGTAAAGTATATCTGTCATCAGTATCACAAGTATCTCCAAATAGCAGGACTTTGATCATCAATCTGATCAAAGTGGGAAAACTCAACCACCAAGGAAAGACCCGACCTCAATCGGATGCCACTGAACGATAAGTGGGAAACTCCATCCACTAAAGAAAACTGATACCCAATCAGGTGCATAGAGAAACATCCGGTCAACCGCCCAATATCCGCGGTTGCCGCAAAGCCCCACAACTAATCCAACCTGTCCCGGACACGAAGTCCCGACTACACTATCCAGACCCCTGCTCGAACCCGAGCAACACTGACCACCTGACTAACAAGAAGGAGAAAGGAAAAGCATGGTTTCTCCTAAGTCAAGTTCCAATAAGTAGTGTAGCAATAAAAAGGGGGCCTAACTATATGTCCATACAAGCATGCATTTGTCCTCAAGAAAGATACAACAAAGTAATCCACATGCCTACACCTGACCATAATCCTCGATCATAATAACTCCTCAGAGTACAATCCGCACATAGCTACGAAATCCTGTCCCAAAGCATAACCAACCACATGAAAGGCTATGTGCTAACATGGCATGTTACATAATCTCATAGGGTAACATTATCCTAGGTAAGCTTACCCTAATCATCACATAGATGTCCAAGTCATGCAAGTCCTCAGTATACCTCATAAATACTATTCTTGCAATCATTTATACAAATATCATTATCAAGCTTACCTACCTTACAAACATAAACCATGTACCCTAAATGTGGTGACCCAGACCTTTGCTGGGCTTCTTCAGTGTGACCAGCAGCTTCTGGAAGCCTACGTGGCTTGTCGGCGGTGTTCGCGCGCCTATTTGGACACAAGAGATGGACCCTGTGAGCTTTGGTTGGCTGTATTGGCCTTCGGCTGCTTTTGCCGAATTTTAGGAAAGGATTTTGGCCAAACAGAGGGTGGATTTGGGTTCAGTGCGGAAAAACGCTTGGAAATGGCTTTTTGTTTGCTTAATTCTGAGTCCGGATGCCCAAAAGCGGGCTCCCGGAAGTTTTGACAGTTTTTGGGGTTTGCGGGAGCCTCCGGCAAATTATAGGTTTGGAATTTGGCAAAATGGACACCGTTTTTGGAATCAGCGCGCGAAAACGGTCAAGATGGGCTATTTGCTTGATGTTTTTGGGTTGGCGGTTACTGTTCATGCCGGAACAGTACTTCCGGCGATCACCGGCGGCGGCTGGCGGCGGCGGGCAGCGGCGGAAGGCGGCGGAAGGCGCTCGGGCAGGCGGCGCGCGGCCGCGGGCAGGCGCACAGGGGCGCGGGCAGGCGCGCGGTCCACCCGGAGGTCGTGCACCGGGGGCGGGCCACGTGGCGCTCTCCGGTTGGCCGGTTCAGCAGGCGCGGTCCACTGAATTTTGGTCCGGGTGCACGGTAGACCGGGTGGACACGTGGCGAGAGGTGATTGGTTCGGTGTTGTGCTCCCGGTCCACACAACCTGTGGAGTCGTTGGCCGGGGCAGGTGCCGTACGCCCGGGGCAGGTGGCCGTACGGCCCGGGTCAGCCGCGACGTGCGCGGTCCACGGCGCGACGTGCGCGGTGCACGGGTTGCCGGGCCACGTGTCGCGTCGCCATTCGCGGGCGCAGGTGCACCGGGTGCAGTGGGGCCCGGGGGAGTAGTGGACTGGGCTGTGTGGTGGACCGGGCCGCACTGTGCGCGCCCGAAAGTTGTGGGCCGGGCCGCACTGTGCGCGCCCGAAAAGTTTCGGGCGCCCGGAAAATCGGACAAAATGGGAATTTTCCCAATTGTTTTCTTCAGCCTATAAATAGGCAGCCCGAGCCCTCTTTTCTGCCCTTTTTCTCTCAGCCCTTTCAAGATCTCCCCGAGCTCCCTTCTTGGAAGTTTTTCACCTCTAAGTGCTTGATCTTCCTGCCAAGTTCTAGGATTTTTGAAGGCACGAATCCCGAGGTTCCCCATTTTACGGTGCGGCGCGACGTTGCTTTCTAGTGTTCTTCTTCGGCGCAGCAGCAGTGTTTTAGCTCCCCTGGGCTACCCCGAGATTCTTTTTCTGTGATTTTTGCGCCGACAGACTCCTAAGAGGTAGGACTTCATCTTTCGTTTTGATCGCGCTTTTCCGTTTCGAGTTTTTGGCACGGATCCCGAGGCAACACTGTGACCCATTTTCTGTTTGGCTTTGTGGGACTGCATCGAGGTGTTTTGGCCATATCTTTGCGCACGAGCGTCAGCTGGAAACGAGCTTATACAACTTTTCATCTTCAGATCGCAAGGAACGCGCTCGTATTTTTCTTGGATTTTTCTGAGATTTCATCAGAGGTGAAAATTACTGTTTTCTCAGTGAACAGTGTACAGTTTTAACACAGATTTTTGTATGAGTGTACCCCCTTGCCGAATTTTTATCTTGACTTACCGAACTCCGATTTGGGCGTGCAAGGTACCGTTGCGAAGCTATCGACGCGAGGATCGCTGTGGTATTTTTCTTGGAATTTTCTGGGCACTTTCTGCAGGTGATAATTTAACAGTTTCGGGACTGTTGTTGTATGGGATTATAAGAGTTATATTTGGGAGCCTTAGTGTAATTAGTGAGCTTTGTATTGTGCCAGGAGAGTTACGGGTGTGCTGAACTTATTGGAGCAAGGGATTAGAGTTATCTGGTGTTTTCAGCTGTTGGGCTTTGGACAGTCAGCTTTTCAGGTGGGTGCCTTATTCCCGGAACCGGTGGACGGTTCTCTATATTGTTATATGTTAGCATTGCATGCAGGTGTACGGTACAATAACTGAAATTGGTCGGTAAGTTTAACAGTGAGGATTCTATGGAAATTGCAAGTGAATTTCTCATAGTATGACAATGGTATAATCAAATATTCATGTTGGTGATTAGTGGAAGCCCACCTAAGGCAAGGTTACCATATCAGGATTAATTATCATGCCATATTAGCACATAACCTTTTATGAGGCTGGTTTATGCATTGGGATAGGATTATGTAGTTATGTGCAGGTTCTACTCCAAGGAGTGATTATGGATCGAAAATCATGGACAGGTATGGTCATTGCTAATTCTGGCATGAGGTTTATTTTCTTTATCCTTCTTAAGGACAAATGCATGCTTGTATGGACATATGTGTATGAACATATAGTTAGGCCATCTTTTACTGCTGCACTACATATTGGAATTTGACTTAGGAGAAACCATGATTGCTTTCTTTCTCCTTTTTATTTAGACTTTTGAGTCATGTTGCTCGGGTTCGAGCAGAGGTTTGGGATAGTGTAGCTGGGACCTTAGGGTCAGAGACAGGGTGTGCTTGATGTTGGATTGTGGGTTATTGCGGCAACCGCGGACAGTAGGCGGTTGACCGGATCTTGATTAATTTACCCAATTGTGGGTTGTGGGTTATTGCGGTGACCGCGGACTTTGGGCGGTTGACCGGATATTGACTATTGCATCAGATTGGGTATCAGATTTGTTCTAGTGGATGGTGTTTCCCACTTTTTGAGTATTATTGCATCAGATCGGGGTTTTGCTAGTGGACGGAGTTTCCCACTTTGATCATAGTCTTGATCCAGTCCTGCTATTATGAGACAGTGGTTACAGAGATACTCGATACAGTGATGCTTGATACAGTGATACTTTACTCGTGTGGGTCGCTCCCCTCGAGTGCCACTCCGGAGTAGGCTTTCCACGGTGCAGAGCGCCGGGCACCATGCTGGGTTTTGAGTCCTTGGGACTCCTTTGCTTCGGTGTTATGCGTAGGCTGGCATACCCGTCGCGGCAGAGCAGGCAGTACCAGTGATTACTGGTCTATCGATTGGGTTTATTCAGTCAGATACTTTTTGTTACACTCGTGCCTGGGGGACCGAGTGGAGTCTAGTAGCTGTGTTTAGACCAGTGCTAGTATTGTTGGGAACCGTTCGGGGTTTGACGGTGGTCCCGTGGTCGTTGTGAGTTCTTTGACCATTGTGTGAGAGGTTGAGCATCTTGAGTCTTTCCGTTCTGAGAGAGAGAGGGCATGGATTTGACTATAGCCTGCATGAGCCACTACTCGATAGCGAGTCAGTCCGTTTGGACGCCCTACGTAATTCCTGCCCGTCAGCGGGAGGTGGTTGTAGGTGGGCGCAGGTTTGACTGGACCCGATGCGGCAGTCAGCTCGATTGGGTCGATTGAGCATCTCGTGTGCGAGTGTTGCATATCTTCATCAGAGTTGCCCCATTTGAGCATTTGGTTAGAGGCATGGTAGCTGTAGAGTGTTTCCAGCTTCTTCTTTCAGTTTTACTGCATCGGTTATCTTTTGCCTCTAGTAGTCTTGGTGGGCAGATCGTCGGGCCTTGTGGCGATACCCACTGAGAACTCCCTTATTGCGAAGTTCTCACGCCCGTTGGGGGTTTTCCCCCTTTTGTCCTTTCTCCTCTTTGTTTTGCAGAGTCTTGGCGGGTGTTGCCGTTCTGTGGTTGCTGTGCGTGGTGAGGGAGTAGCGAGCTAGATCCAGACCCATCTTTGGAGAGTAGCGGTACCCCCTTTGGAGGAGATCTTCAGTATAGTCGGTAGAGTGGTATTTATTTCCTCTTTTGAGAGACTGATGTAGTGAGGATATGATGTATTGAGAGCTTGTACACTGATGTTTTATTTGAGATATCTCCCTGTTGAGCTATGAGTTTTGTACTCGAGGTTATTGTATAATTATCTTTTTGGGAGAGGGACCTTGTTGTTTTATCTTCAGTTGTACAGTGGTTGATTTTATTTCTATAGCAGTTTTATCTTGTAGCTCTGATATCTGTTAGCTGTAGCTCCTTTGCAGGTAGGTCGCTTCGCCTATGTGGGTTGGCATAGGTGGCGGATCTGTTGGCGAGCCCGGGTCGCAGTTTCGACCCCGGGGCGTGACACTAAACATGCATGCATCAGTCATAGAGGGGTGACATCCCCACAAGTGCACTTATATTCGCCATAACATAATCATTGCCTTAAACAGTTACTGATATTAAGCTTACCCACCTGAAGCGCTTAAACCAAGGCAAACCTGAAGTCGGTGAAGTGTGCAGACGCTCACAGTCCAAATTCTGCCGAAACTGCATCCTCGGTGCACGTCGCGAAAGCCTCGACTCCCAACAGCTGAAAGTACCCCGAAATCAAAGTCTGCAGATCCAACGGGTCCAGCAACACTTGCAAACACCCCTGGGTACAACAATAAGGCCCAACATTACACTTTTATTCCAAAATTAACCAAGTATACACAGTCTGAAAATCAGTCCCAAAGCCGTGCTTATTTCACCTGCCGAAAGTGCCCAGAAAAATCCAATAAAAATATCACAGCAATCCTCGCGTCGATACCTTCGAAACGAGTACCTGCATGTCCAATTCCGAGCCCCGTAGGCCGAGTTACAAATTCCACAGTACAGGTGCGCAAAACCACACAGCAACATAACTGTAATTCCATTTACAGACAAGGGGAAGAACATATACCTTCGGGCAAAACTCAGAAAAATCCAAGAAAAATACTGTGATATTCCTTGCGTCGAGTAGATGAAAAAAGTGTACAAGCACGTCGTCAAACGATGCCCGGTTGCGGAGATAACGCCGAAAGACCATGCCGCTGTCCAAATCTCCTTCACAGAAATGGGGTCACAGTAAGCTCGAACAAACACCTTGAAAAGCGTGAAATGAGGGAAAGCTGAAAATACCAAGATCGTAGACCTGTCCGTCGCGGATCCAGTGGCAAAGAAATCACTCGAAAAGGTGGTCGGAGTAGGCCGGGGGAGCTCGCGCACCGAAACGCGACGAAGGGGAACCCAAAAGGACGAGCGTCGCACCGCGCTGTAAAAATGGAAACCTCGATAAGCGTGCCACCAAAAATCTCAAAACTTTGCAGAAAGTTGCAGCCAAGCTCGGGGATCATCTTTGCTGAAGGCACCCTGGCGAGAGGAGGCTCGGAAATGGCGGAAAAAGGTGAAAGAAGGAAGCTCGGATCGCTTTATATAGGCAGCAGAAACAAATCGAAAAATACCGAACATGTCCCAATTTCCGGGCGCAGGGAACTTTCGGGCGCGCACTGTAGCAGCCCGAAAGATCACTGTAGCAGCCCGAAACTGCCCTGGGCCTCCACGTCGCCCGCCCAAACAGGCGACAGCACTCCGGACCGTCCACTGCACGACACGTGGCTCACTGCACAGCCGACACGTGGCACGCACCCAGTCAACGCGTCGCTGCCACGCCCACGTGCGCGCTGTCAGCGCCGCCTGCGCCCCCCTGCCAGGCACGCGCCCCGAGGCCACCCACACACACACCGTGGACCCGGTCCACAGCACCGTCAAATCATAAGCCGCCACGTGTCACCCTCCGGTCCACCGTGCACCGCGCCTTTTCCCGTGGACCGCGCCCCCGCGCCGGCCCAACCGGGATCCGCCACGTGGCCCGCGACCGGTGCACGCTCCCCCCGGTGGACCGCGCACCTGCCCGCGCCTGCCCGCGCCGCGCTCCGCCGCTGCTGCCGCTGCCCGCCGCCGCCGCCGCCGCCGGAAACACTGTTCCGGCCATGAACAGTAATTTTACTATAGCAACCTCCGAAAAATGCATGTAAATAGCCCATTTTGACCGTTTTCGCGCGCTGAGTCCAAATCCGGAGTCCGATTTGCCAAATTCCCACTCTAAAAATTGCCGAAAGCATCCGGAAGGGTGTTCCTTGATCCAAACTTCGCGCTGAGTCCCTTTTTAATATCCATTGCGCGCGGAACCACTTCTAAACTTCCGACGGGGTCATCAGACTACTCTCGTGATCCATTTAACACACATAGTCCATCCCTAATGTCCAATTGGTGCACAAATCCCACCAACACGCCACATAGGCCTCCGGAAGCTGTAGATAAAACAGGGCTCCATAAGTGGGAGTTTCGGGTCTTCACATCCTCCCCCACTAAAGAAAGTTTCGTCCTCGAAACTAGCTCAAATCCACCAAGAGTCACAAATACCACGGGTAGGTATCCATCAATAACGCCTCCAGCTCCCGAAACACCACTCTCCCCGTGATTACTCCCCACCAACAACAATAATAAGTACGGCATGGCCCGATGTGCAATTCTCTCATCGCTCGAGCCAGAAATCGCAACGGGCGTCCCTCGTACTCCAACAATCACAGATCTCTAAAGGGGCAAGTCAATCACGGGCGAGGGATCCAAAAGCAAAACACTCCTGAGCTGAGAGTGAAACAACACAGAGGCTCCATCAAGAGCTGGGGGAAACAGAATAACCATCCGTGCAACACGCACCAAACCACCTCATGGTGTCAATCTCAACAAGGCGACCCGAAGCATACCCACACATTCCTCCAATAAGCTGGGGTCTTCACTCGGTTACTTCCCGATCCAAAATCACCCGAGTGGGCTACTCACCCACGGGCTACCCTCAAAAGGGATCCTCAAGAGACACAATTTCATGCCATAGTTGGTCACTCAACATGCCAACATAACCCCAACAGACCCACGGGTCGAAGTCGATCTCTCAACTAATAAAGGACACCCTGACGGGGACCAAACCGTCAGTGAACGGGACTGAAAACTGGCTAAAAAGGCGATCATAATGCTGATGCCCAAACTCGCGGTCAAAAATCCGAACCAGCAACGACAATCCGCGTAAATCCCACCCAAGATGCTGAAAGCTGTAGGATCCACTGGTGCCGCATGGTAGAAACCGTAAACTGAAGCTGAAATCTTAATCTATCATATGGTATAGAACGGAAATGCTGAGTAATCAACACCGATAGCCAAGCAGGCATGGCCTACGCCCAGGTATATCAATCAAAGCTGGGAATGAAAGGCGTACTGAAAGGCTCAACTGTGGGATTCAAGCTGCCTGCAAAACAGCAGTTCGTCCTGCCACAACACTCATAAGGTTGGACTAATGAAGTGTGGACCAAAAATCAACCCACGGTAACTCTACAGCCACAATGGGAGGCATCACTAAAACACACAAATCCATCTCCCAACACTAGAAACACTAGCATTGGCGCTGGCATCAGTCTCATTATCCATTGGCCATGCTCTTCCGGCACTGCTAAGTCTAAGAAACTCCTCACCTCAAGGATAAATGTCGGTTTCAGCCAAACTTGGATAACATCCATTTGGGCGGATTCCACCGCCGCTCCAAAGGCTAGAATAAGGTGACTCAAGAAGGCATGCACTTGGAGCAAAACTTGTACCTCAATAACTTGGCACACCGCTTCATCCACACGGGCATGCTAGCACTTCCACAAAGTGCTCCTCGTGCTCCAAGTCGCTCTGGGAGTAAAGCAAAATATCCTCGGGAAACACCACTCCCAATCCGTCCAAGTACAACTGGGACATACGATTCCTCAGATCTTGAAGTCAACAGGGCATTCGTCATTCCATTGGGCCTCGCTATAAACTCATAATGCCCCCACCGTGTCCTGAACGCCATCTAAGCGAAGTCCTCGGCTGTCTAATTCCAAGTAGGTACTCGCATCATACACTAACTGCCGGAGTATAACTCCATCAGAAGGTCCTAGATACCACCCGGACCTGTCTACACCCGAACCATAAAAGGACCCTCACATTCGTGTATCAACGACGTGGCATCACCACCGTATACCAACGGTAGGTCAAACAGACCCCTCGATCCATCAGATCCTGCAACTGTGCCATCAGCTCTCTCAGCTCTACCGGCGATATCCAATGAGGTGCTGTCCAGGGTGCCGCGGTTCCCCGAACCACGTCAAACGCAATCTCTATCTCCCTAACCGGCGGCATTACCAACAACTAAGGTGAAATCACACCCGGGATCTCGTGGGCAACAGAGATATCCCTGAGTCCCGGTGCCGCCGTAAGCACCTCTCACCCTGTCGCTAAAACCCGAGTGCTCTAACAATCTCAACAAGCAAGCCTCCTCTTGTCTGCCTTGCCGAAGATCAAAGTCCTCTCTCGCCGCAGTCAAACATTCTGTGGCATTGTGCCAAACAATCTCAAGCACAGGGTCGAAACACCGAATTGCTACAATTCCCTATAATTCTGCCGGTAACTCGCGGTCTCGGCCGCACTGGACATGATCCAAAAGCCTCCTTCACGTGCACAACAACAACAGGAACCTGCACCTCTAGTGCACGTGGTAACAAATCTGCCTCTAGCCCATGCAAGAGTGGAACATGCTCTAACTCCGACTACTGTGGTGAAATCCCACCTGCGACACTCAATCCACTACCGTGGCGCCCTCCAACCGGGCGGCACAGATTCATCCGCTCAAAGCAAGTGGTTGTCGCTCAACCTGCCTAAAAATCAGGACTATCACTAGGAAGCACGACCTCTGTCTCTGATCACATTGAGGCGACGAATAAGGTCCTCCGCAGATAACGAATCCACGCTACCGCTGCGCCACTCTGATATGAATACTGATGCTGCCATCGGGGTCCACCCGACCTCTGACATCTCGGGAACTCGTTATCCAGGAAAAAGAAATCAGACATGCCCCTGCCGGCCGATCTGTCCTCCATCACCCGGCGCCAAGCGCCAAAATCCAGAACTCACCTCTGGCAGCAGATCCCTATCCAAAGGAACTGCAATGCCACGCTCCATACATAATGCCTACTTCAACGAGGCATCCAAATCTACAATGGAGGGACTGAATAACAGAAAGGTGTCCTGGCGCAATCCACTCCCAGTCTCATATATCCTATGCGCCTCGTCCCTCGAATCTGGAGCGCGCAGTTCAACAACTGCATACACTCTCTAGCACAGGGAGGCTCTCAATTAATCACTCCATCACCACCAACCACGACTCTGCCTCCAAAGGCTCCAAACTCAATCTTACGAGTCGGGGTGGTTCATCTGCCAAATCTGGCTCAATAGATCGATCATGTCCCACAGCTCCTCTGCCGTCAACTATCCACCCTGCCTCGGTGCCTCGGCACTAAACCTTGGCACGGAGGGGGTTACTCAGTGCTCCGACAACTGTGTCACCAAGACCAGCTGCTTACTCTGTCGCTGATAAGCCTCTGACAATCCTGTCATCTGGGTCCGGAGTTCTCTGACCTCAATCCGGGTATCCGGCCCAAAACCAACTGCTTAAGCTCAACTGCTATGACAGGATGCACACGGGTCAAAACCCAGCGTCGGGGAGACACCGCTCGCCACGACGAAACAACAAAACAGCACACAACAACGCTCGACCCAATCCAGCGAAAGTCTAAAGCATGTCACCCGTTCCACAGCATTATGTTGTCTGCAGCCAACATAATCACTTAGGAGAATAAACATGCCAATCACTCCTCCCGTCCCTTGGGAGAGGTATAAAACTCAATCAGGACTCTCGCTATAATCACGACTCTCACGAAGTCAACCAAGGGTCAAACCATAAGCCTAGGGTTTCTAAGTCCACCATGACCTACAACCTAGGCTCTGATACCACTCTAATCTGTCACGCCCCGGGGTCGAAACTGCGACCCGGGCCCGCCAACAGATCCGCCACCTATGCCAAACCCGCATAGGCGAAGCGTCCAACCTGCAAGAAAAGTACTATAGCTAAACAGATATCAGAGCAATAAATAAAAAATCTGCTGTATAACCAAAATCAATCACTGTACAATTGGAATTAAAACAACACTGTCCGCCTCCCAAAATAATAATAAAACAATATCCTCAAATACAAGCTCTGAATCGATCCGGGAGGTAACTCCAATAAATACAACAGTGTACAGTCTCTCAATACATAAAATATCCTCACTACAACAGTCTCTCAAAAGAGGGAAACAAAACAACTAAACTACTGAAGATCTCCTCTGTAGGGAATACCGCTACTCTCCAACGACGGGTAGGGATCTAGCTCGCGACTCCCTCGCCTCGATCAACAACCGCAGAATCAGCATCACCCGCTAAGACTCTGCAAAACAAAGGAGAGGAAGGAAAAAGGGGGGGAGACCCCCAAAGGGTGTGAGAACTACACCAAAAAGGGAGTTCTCAGTGGGTACCACCGCCAGACCTGACGGTCTGCCCACCAAGTCCTCACGAGACATAAACTAACCCAAGTCATAAGACTGAAATGAGTAAGCTGGAGACTCTCAACAGCTACCAAGCCCCTATCTAAAGGCAAAAAGGGGAGGACCAAACAGTGGTATGCAACCGCTAGCACATGAAGTGCACAATCGACCCAATCGAGCTGACTGCCACATCTGGTCCAGTCAAACCTGCGCCCACCTACAACCACCTCCCGCTGACGGGCAGGAATTACGTAGGGCGTCCAAACGGACTAACTCGCTAACGAGTAGTGGCTCATGCAGGCTATGGTCAAAATCCACGCTCTCTCTCAGAACGGATAGAATCATGATGCTCAACCTCTCCCACAGCGGTCAAAGTACTCTCAACGACACGGGACCACCGTCAACCAAACGGCTCTCAATAATACTAGCACTGACCTAAACTCAACTACCAGTCTGCACTCGGCCCCCAGGCACGAGTGTAACAATAAAAGTATTTGACCGAAATAAACCCAATCGAATGAACCGGTATAAAACCCGGTACTGCCTGCTCTGTCACCAATCTCCCGAACTCAGTATCTCCACTGTCCAAATGACCGGAACCCAACACGGTCTGACCGGAACCCAACACGGTCTAAAGCCTACTCCGGAGCGGCACTCGAGGGGAGCGACCCACACGAGTAAAGTATATCTGTCATCAGTATCACAAGTATCTCCAAATAGCAGGACTTTGATCATCAATCTGATCAAAGTGGGAAAACTCAACCACCAAGGAAAGACCCGACCTCAATCGGATGCCACTGAACGATAAGTGGGAAACTCCATCCACTAAAGAAAACTGATACCCAATCAGGTGCATAGAGAAACATCCGGTCAACCGCCCAATATCCGCGGTTGCCGCAAAGCCCCACAACTAATCCAACCTGTCCCAGACACGAAGTCCCGACTACACTATCCAGACCCCTGCTCGAACCCGAGCAACACTGACCACCTGACTAACAAGAAGGAGAAAGGAAAAGCATGGTTTCTCCTAAGTCAAGTTCCAATAAGTAGTGTAGCAATAAAAAGGGGGCCTAACTATATGTCCATACAAGCATGCATTTGTCCTCAAGAAAGATACAACAAAGTAATCCACATGCCTACACCTGACCATAATCCTCGATCATAATAACTCCTCAGAGTACAATCCGCACATAGCTACGAAATCCTGTCCCAAAGCGTAACCAACCGCATGAAAGGCTATGTGCTAACATGGCATGTTACATAATCTCATAGGGTAACATTATCCTAGGTAAGCTTACCCTAATCATCACATAGATGTCCAAGTCATGCAAGTCCTCAGTATACCTCATAAATACTATTCTTGCAATCATTTATACAAATATCATTATCAAGCTTACCTACCTTACAAACATAAACCATGTACCCTAAACATGCATGCATCAGTCATAGAGGGGTGACATCCCCACAAGTGCACTTATATTCGCCATAACATAATCATTGCCTTAAACAGTTACTGATATTAAGCTTACCCACCTGAAGCGCTTAAACCAAGGCAAACCTGAAGTCGGTGAAGTGTGCAGACGCTCACAGTCCAAATTCTGCCGAAACTGCATCCTCGGTGCACGTCGCGAAAGCCTCGACTCCCAACAGCTGAAAGTACCCCGAAATCAAAGTCTGCAGATCCAACGGGTCCAGCAACACTTGCAAACACCCCTGGGTACAACAATAAGGCCCAACATTACACTTTTATTCCAAAATTAACCAAGTATACACAGTCTGAAAATCAGTCCCAAAGCCGTGCTTATTTCACCTGCCGAAAGTGCCCAGAAAAATCCAATAAAAATATCACAGCAATCCTCGCGTCGATACCTTCGAAACGAGTACCTGCACGTCCAATTCCGAGCCCCATAGGCCGAGTTACAAATTCCACAGTACAGGTGCGCAAAACCACACAGCAACATAACTGTAATTCCATTTACAGACAAGGGGAAGAACATATACCTTCGGGCATTACTCAGAAAAATCCAAGAAAAATACTGTGATATTCCTTGCGTCGAGTAGATGAAAAAAGTGTATAAGCACGTCGTCAAACGATGACCGATTGCGGAGATAACGCCGAAAGACCATGCCGCTGTCCAAATCTCCTTCACAGAAATGGGGTCACAGTAAGCTCGAACAGACACCTCGAAAAGCGTGAAATGAGGGAAAGATGAAAATACCAAGATCGTAGACCTGTCCGTCCCGGATCCAGCGGCGAAGAAATCACTCGAAAAGGTGGTCGGAGTAGGCCAGGGGAGCTCGCGCACCGAAACGCGACGAAGCAGAACCCAAAAGGACGAGCGTCGCACCGCGCCGTAAAAATGGAAACCTCGATAAGCGTGCCACCAAAAATCTCAAAACTTTGCAGAAAGATGCAGCCAAGCTCGGGGATCATCTTTACTGAAGGCACCCTGGCGAGAGGAGGCTCGGAAATGGCGGAAAAAGGTGAAAGAAGGAAGCTCGGATCGCTTTATATAGGCAGCAGAAACAAATCGAAAAATACCAAACATGTCCCAATTTCCGGGCGCAGGGAACTTTCGGGCGCGCACTGTAGCAGCCCGAAAGATCACTGTAGCAGCCCGAAACTGCCCTGGGCCTCCACGTCGCCCGCCCAAACAGGCGACAGCACTCCGGACCGTCCACTGCACGACACGTGGCTCACTGCACAGCCGACACGTGGCACGCACCCAGTCAACGCGTCGCTGCCACGCCCACGTGCGCGCTGTCAGCGCCGCCTGCGCCCCCCTGCCAGGCACGCGCCCTGAGGCCACCCACACACACACCGTGGACCCGGTCCACAGCACCGTCAAATCATAAGCCGCCACGTGTCACCCTCCGGTCCACCGTGCACCGCGCCTTTTCCCGTGGACCGCGCCCCCGCGCCGGCCCAACCGGGATCCGCCACGTGGCCCGCGACCGGTGCACGCTCCCCCCGGTGGACCGCGCACCTGCCCGCGCCTGCCCGCGCCGCGCTCCGCCGCTGCCCGCCGCCGCCGCCGGAAACACTGTTCCGGCCATGAACAGTAATTTTACTGTAGCAACCTCCGAAAAATGCATGTAAATAGCCCATTTTGACCGTTTTCGCGCGCTGAGTCCAAATCCGGAGTCCGATTTGCCAAATTCCCACTCTAAAAATTGCCAAAAGCATCCGGAAGGGTGTTCCTTGATCCAAACTGTTACGGAATTTGAGTTGGCGTAGTTTCGTGAAAGTCTCAAGTCTTGAAGATTGAAGGTGAAGAAAGTTGGATCATTTAACTCAATCTCAAGTAAGAAGAATTCAAAAGGATCAGGTATGTTTAACTAAAGAATTTGTGTGATCCGAATACTTCTTGTAGTGTAGAAACACTTGGAAGAATCTTTCATTGCATAAAAATCAAAAACTGGACTTGGGACATGTTCAGGATCCGGATCAGGTTGTTCGATCCGGATCCCGAAGGTGGTTCGTTCATACATCGTCGCAATCCGGATCGTAGTCTCTTGATCCGGATCCCGAACGTTGAGTTTACCATCTACCTTGAACGATCCGGATCTTGCTTCGCAATCCGGATCCCGAACGTTGATGTTTGGTGAACTGTATGAACGATCCGGATCGTAGTCACATGATCCGGATCCCGAACCTTCGTTTTTCTGGAATTGGCTGTTTCGTTATGACGATCCGGATCCTAGTTATCACGATCCGGATCGCCGTCCGTAAAAATCCAGAAATGGTTGGTTTTTGATTCTTATCTCCTTCCTAGGGTTTCTAACCTATAAATACACCCTATGTCTTTCTTTCTAGGGTGAATCCACATAGCCGTCATTTTCTTGTATCATCTTATACGGCTATAGATCCACATATAGAGAAGAAAGGAAATCATTAGAGAATACTCTATGTTTCTTCATCTATATTGATTAGTTTGATTCTAGGTTTTCATACTCACATCTTGAGTTGAATCAAACTAATGAATACTTAGATGGTATTTCCGATCTATCTTTGATCTAAGTATTCGGCGGATCATCACCACCCAAAAACAACGATTTTCCCCAAAAATCGGCGCGTGGATTCGCGTGTCCTTGTGGATTCAAGGTTCAATCGCTCTCGTGGATTCGGAGCGAGGCACGTTCGTGGATTCGAACGGTGCTATTGGGTGAAGATCGTGGATTCGGTCGGACGTCGTGGATTCGACGTTGGACGCCGTGGATTCGGCGTTGGGCGCAGATCGTGGATTCGAGAAGCGTCTGGAGCGAGCGGAGAAGATCCTCTAGGAGCGTATGGAAAAGGTTGAGTCGTAAGTGTGTACGGTAAATCACCTTGTACGTGTTTTAATTCTAGTGGATTTCTGCCGTGTTATCGGTCCCGTGGTTTTTTACTCCGGTGATGGAGTTTTCCACGTAAAAATCTTGCGTGTTATCTTATTTTCCGCATTGGGTTTTATCGCAACGATTTTTGGAGTGTTTATACGTTTACACCTATTCACCCCCCTCTAGGTGTTTCTTCCCCTATTTAGATCCGTATTATATACGACCCAACAAGTGGTATCAGAGCGGGAATAGGGTTGTGAACAATGGTTGAAGGTGGAAACATCAATCGACCCCCTTTCTTTGATGGAACAAATTATGCGTACTGGAAAGTACGGATGAAAGCCTTTTTATCTTCCATCGACGAAAGGGTGTGGCATTCAATTGAATCAGGATGGTCTAATCCAACTGAACTTATCTCTGATGTTCACACCTTAAAACCTAGGTCGAAATGGACCAAGGAAGAGTTTGAGTTATCTTCTTACAATGGCAAGGGGATTAATGCTATTTTTAATGCCTTATCTCAAACTGAATTCTCTCGCGTCTCGGCATGTGAGACTGCGAAAGAAATCTGGGATGTTCTCCAGGTTACACATGAGGGAACTAACCTCGTGAAGATTCAGAAACTGCAGATGCTTACGAGCAAGTTTGACTCTATCTTGATGGCAGAAAATGAATCTTTCACGGACTACTATACACGATTGCAAGACATCGTAAACTCATATGCTAATCTGGGAGAGAAGATTCCAGAATTTAAGATTGTAAGAAAAATCTTAAGAACTCTTCCTGAACGATTTCGCCCAAAGGTTACTGCCATTGAAACTATTAAACACCCGGACGAAATACGTGTAGAAGAATTAGTTGGTTCATTACAAACTTATGAAATGACTTTTAATACTAACAATTCTTCTGGAAAAGCATCCACTTCTAAGTCTTCAGGTTATGCGTTGAAAACAACTAAGGAAGAAGACGCGGATACATCCTCCTCGGACGATGACGAGAACCTTTCTATGGAGGAATTTGAGAAGCAGCTCGCTCTCTTGACGAGGAATTTTCGCCGCAACTTTCGAAGGGGTAATTCAAGCAAATCTCCATCCTTCGGAAAGTGGAACAAAGGCAAGGGTACTCCAATTCACAAGTCAAGAAAGCAGGAGAACTTCTCAAAGGATAAGAAAAGTTCAGAAGGACAACTGCAATGCTTCAAATGTCGAGGCTACGGCCACATTGCAACGGAATGTCCTAACAAGTATCCGGCAAAGAAGAAAGCGATGCAAGTCGTCACTTGGGATGACAACTCAACGTCAAATGAGTCGTCTTCAAGTGATGAAGAAAAGAGCTCCACCGCATTCCACGCGTCCGTATCTTCACCCTTCATGTGCTTTATGGCAAATACATCTGAGTCGTTGTCCAACTCCACTGTTGAAAAGAACGCAACGGACAACGAATCGGATGATTCGGAAGGTGAAGATTTTGCTCTAGCCTACCACAGACTTTTGAGGGACTCAAGGAAAGTGGCTAAGCAAAACAAGAGTTTGAGAGGGAGATTGCATGATCTCGAAGAAGAAGCAAAAAGAGCGACTTCTCTCTCAAACGCTCTTGAAGTGGAAAGGGAAAACCTGATAAAAGAAAATGCTTCCCTTCAAGAGTCCAATGAGCAACTTGAGAAGGAACATACAAATCTGGTGGATAACGCGAATCACTTCTCAAAGCTCTACAACGAGGCTCGACAGGATAACCTGGAAATGACAAAGACCATTTTCCAACTCAAGAATGACTTACAGCGATTCTCTTCAGGAAGGAGTAAGTTGGATAGACTTCTTGGTCTTGGTCAATCAAATAGGTTCGGCCTCGGATACACTCAAACTGGAAACAGTCCAAGTTTGAGTGGGACAGTTTTTGTGCCTCAGTCGGTATCTCCTCCTCCGACACCGGAATTCAAGACAAACAACGACAACAAACCTACTTCATCCTCTTTGGGATCGTCAAGATATAAGGTATGTTTTCATTGTGGTGTTTCAGGGCACATAAGAAGATATTGCAAGACGGGAGTCGAACGCTCATCTCAAGCACCTCTTGCATCAACTACCAAAAGGCTCCTTTCCGGAAATCAAAGCAAAACTTTTCAAATGAAAAGAGACTTGGTAGTTCACCGCACAAGACGACTTCATCAAGGAGCAACAATCGTTTTAACAAGACGCTTTCACCTAGGCACAAAACTTCACGACCATTACAGACGCATTCCAAAAAGGTTTGGGTGCGCAAAGGTGAAATTTTCCCTTGTCTTGTTTCCAATATTTCCTTGCATGCATATGATAGCTCGTCTTGGTATCTGGATAGCGGGTGTTCCCGTCACATGACCGGTGACAAAAATAGTTTTCAAAATCTTGAGAAAATCTCCGGAGGACACGTTGTTTTCGGAGACGGTCGATCTTCCAAAATTGTTGGAAAAGGGACGGTAGCTATTCCAGATGGCCCGATTTTGAAAAATGTCTTATTTGTTGATGGCCTTAAGACTAACCTCATAAGCATAAGTCAACTTTGCGACAATGGTTTTTCAGTTAACTTTTCATCGGTTGAATGCGTTGTAACTGATAAGGACCATGTCTTCTTTCTAAAAGGGGTTAGATCTGAAAACAATTGTTATGTTGTTCCTAATAAATTTCTGAAAATTGTAACTTAGCCGCTTTGAATAATGAAACTCTTTGGCATGAAAGGCTAGGTCACTTAAATTTTAAGGAACTTACTAGAATTTCAAACAAGGACGTGGTCAAGGGGATTCCAAAGCTTTTATTTAAACAAAATGTTGTGTGTGGTGGTTGCCAAAAGGGTAAACAGTCTAGGACTGCACACAAAAACTTGAACCACGTTGGTACAAAACGGCCCTTGGAACTTTTGCACATGGACTTAATGGGGCCGACCCGTCAACCATCCTTGGGAGGTAAATGGTACATCTTTTTATTGGTTGATGATTTCTCTCGGTTTTCATGGGTAGCATTTTTGAGAGAGAAAGCTGATACGTTTGACTCTTTTCATGAGATTTGCCATCGTATTATGATTGAAAAGAATGAAAAGATCATTCGTGTTAGAAGTGATAGGGGTGGAGAATTCATAAATTCAAAATTCATTGATTTTTGTACTTCAAATGGCATTAAACATGAATTCTCGGCACCCCATACACCTCAGCAGAATGGTGTTGTTGAGCGCAAAAACAGGGTTGTTCAAGAGATGGCGCGTGTGATGCTTCATAGCCGGAAATTACCGCTACATTTTTGGGCTGAAGCTGTGAACACCGCTGTCTATGTCATTAACAGAGTGTATTTGCGCCCAGGAACCTTGAATACACCATATGAGCTGTGGTTTAGTAGAAAACCGGATATCAAGTACTTTCGTATCTTTGGGAGTCGATGTTACATCTTACGTGACCGTGAAAAATCTTGGAAAGTTCGACTCTCGAAGTGATGAAGGGATCTTTTTGGGTTATTCTACGAATAGCAGAGCATATCGAGTATTTAACATTGAATCTAAGACGATTGTAGAATCTATAAATGTTAAAGTAGATGAAGCTTCTCATTTTGAATCTGAAAAATCTACCCTCGATATCTCTCTAGATGATGATTCTCCTGCTAGTGCATCTTCTCATAATAATACTTCTAATATTAATGATGCATCTAATGGTTCTTCTAGTTTATCTGATGTGCAGGAATCATCTCGTGTACCTCCGAGTACTCCGTTTCAACAAACGCTACGAATCTCCAAGGATCATCCGGAATCGAACATCATTGGAGATCCACAAGAAGGAGTTAGAACTCGAAGGCAGTTGGTTTGCGGATTTGCTTGCTACGTATCTTTAATCGAACCAAAGACAATAGATGAAGCTCTTCAGGATGACTACTGGATTAAAGCAATGCAGGAAGAGCTCCATCAATTTGAGCGAAACAAAGTCTGGGAATTAACGAAGCCTCCAAAGCAACATAATGTGATAGGTACCAAATGGATCTTCAAGAACAAGAAAGATGAAGATGGTACTATCATCAGGAACAAGGCACGACTAGTTGCTCAAGGCTACTCTCAAGTAGAAGGTATAGACTTTGACGAAACTTTCGCCCTGTAGCTAGACTCGAGTCCATTCGTATATTGTTTGCTATTGCTTGTCATTTTAAAATCAAATTATTTCAAATGGACGTCAAGAGCGCATTTCTAAATGGGTTTTTAAATGAGGAAGTTATGTAGCTCAACCGAAAGGTTTTGTAGATCATAAACAACCTAACCATGTTTTTCGTTTGAAAAAGGCTCTTTACGGTCTGAAACAAGCACCGCGAGCATGGTACGAAAGGTTAACAAAGCACCTTTTGGAGAAGGGCTATACTCGAGGGGGAGCTGACAGGACTCTCTTTGTGAAGCATTATCAAAATAATTTCATTGTAGCACAAATCTATGTCGATGACATTGTATTTGGTGCAACAAAAGATAATGATGCTTCTAAATTCGCGGAGGACCATGGAAAGCGAATTTGAGATGTCCATGATGGGCGAATTGTCTTATTTTCTTGGATTGCAAATTAAACAAAATGATGAAGGTATTCACTTGAGTCAATCCAAGTATGCACTGGAGTTGGTCAAAAAGTTTGATCTAGAAAATTGTAAAGATTTCCAACTCCAATGGGAACTAGCCACAAGGACTTGGAAGTGAATCACATAGTGAGAATGTAGACGAGAAAACTGTATAGAAGTATGATTGGAAGTCTACTTTACCTCACGGCTAGTCGCCCGGATATATCCTTTAGTGTTGGGATTGCGCGAGATATCAATCAGCACCAAAGGAGGTTCACCTGAAAGCGGTGAAACGGATCATCCGGTACATCAAAGGACAATTAATTTCGGAATTTGGTATCCTATGGGAACAAGTCTGGACATTGTTGGATACTCAGATGCCGATTGGGCAGGATCAGTGGATGATCGGAAAAGCACGAGTGGTGCATGCTTCTATCTTGGCCATTGCCTTGTTGCATGGCACAGTAAAAACAGAATTGCATAGCACTCTCGACTGCCGAAGCGGAATACATTTCAGCTGGAAGTTGCTCAACTCAACTCATTTGGATGAAAAGCGTATTGAGTGACTTCCGCATTTCAGCATCTTCGGTAACAATTCTTTGTGACAACACAAGTGCAATTAACATTTCTAAAAACCCTGTGTTGCACTCTAGAACAAAACATATTGAACTTAGCTATCATTTTCTTAGAGAGCTAGTTGAATCAAATCTCTTCAACTTTCATATATTTCAACGAAGATCAATTAGCTGACTTTCTAACAAAAACCTTTGGATCAAAACGTTTATCATTTACGAAAAGCATTGGGATGCTTTCCTTGAAATAATCTTCTTTTTGAAATCTTTGCTTAGGATAGGTTTTGTATTTGTATTTGTTTTGTTCTATTCATGATCTATGTTTGTACATAGGACATTAATTGAGCATAGATCATAATTGACTTTAATTGCATCTGTTTCACACATTTAGAAATTTATTATGCTTTTGCCATCATAATATTTCACTGTTGCAATGATCATTTATGTAATTAAATCATATTCTAAAGTGATCAAAGTCAATTTCTCCTCTCAATGAATACTCTTGGTATAGTCCATTATCTTATTGACTGTTTAGTCGAGTATGAAATCGAGATCATTTTTGGTTGAATACTTTATATCTTAAATAATTGATAGCCAATTGAGTGGGGAGTCAAAGATAATGTAAAATGCTCAAAGATGTGGAAAGAGTTACATCCCAATGAGGAGTGTGAAACTACCACCACAGGGAGGAAAGAGCTACCACCTCGGTCGTCCGAGTATTGTGTGCAGCTACCACATTGTATACCAAGCATGTTGTTCAAATTTTTGATTAAGTAAAATGCATATTGAAATACTGACTCTGTCAAATTTCAAGGTTGTATATGAGGGGGATTTCTTAAGAAAGATGCTCAAAGAGCCACTCTCTTCAACAGATTGTCTAGAAATATTATCTACTATATTTGGGATTTCAAACATCTATTGATCTTTGTATTTCATTTTCTTTACTGAATTGATGATTTGATAAGGCATTACTCATAAGATCAAGTTAGATGTGATTGAAGGTGTCACACTTTAAGGGATTTAATTCTTGTAAATTTTCGTTTCATTTTTGGATATTATTGATAGATTTGGCATAATCTAATTCTTGTTGTAAAACGATGATGTTGTCTAAAGTGATACACATTAGTGACTTCCAACATCTGGATTCTCTGAATTTTCTGAAATTTTCTAAAAAAAAGTTGTGGCAGATACGGATCCAAGTGATCCGGATCCCGAAGCAGGTTTTCTCTGCGGGCGACGAATCACGGATTGGACCTGCCGATAGGATCCCCGAACGCAGTTTCTCACTGAGGGTAGCGATCCGGATCGCAAATCGGGAGGATAAGGACTCGCGGCTAGGTTTTTATAAAGACAAAAGGGTTTTGATTCTTTTACTCCAATCTTGTGTCAAAAGTTCCGAGCGCTTCTTCGTGATTTCATCCTCTGGAAGCTTTCAAACTCAAGTCTTCAATTCCAAGTAAGTTTTATTGATCAAAATCTTGGTTTTCACCGGTTTCTCCGTTTCCTCCCAAACGCACGAATTTCTTGGACCAACCTTGTTTGTGATGGTTTTTGATCAAATTTTTTTTTGACAATAAGAACTGGGTAGTTAGTTTTGATTAATGCTAGTTTCTCCTGATTAACGGATTTTAGGCTTCGATTTTAACATTTCGATTTTAGGGCCTATAATAAGGATTTCGAACAATTATGCATGATCTTATTTTTAAAAGTCCTTTTGCACAAAAACTAATTTGTTCTAGCTTCTCTACAGGATTATGATTGTTTGGTACCACTTTTCAAATTTTTGGTGAAAACTAAGAATTTTTGTGTTCTGTGAGTTTGTCTTCACAGGATTTTAAATCTTCTCAAATCACTGGATCAATGGGATCTCATGGATCATTCTTTTGTTGGTCAATATGCACAGGGCCACGCAAATTAAACGAGAGCTAGAAAAACACAACAAAAGGTGAATTTGTCGAGGTCAGTGATACAGAGGTGGATGTCACGAGATAGTGGACTGCATTGAAGATGATGATGAATCATTGCCAACAAAAGGCTGTGATGCTTTCGAACGGAAAAGCACCCATGGACAAAGAA
>CM055063.1:48169641-48217346 GCA_029204045.2 Tillandsia leiboldiana | reverse complement strand
AACGAGTACCTGCAGGTCCAATTCCGAGCCCCATAGGCCGAGTTACAAATTCCACAGTACAGGTGCGCAAAACCACACAGCAACATAACTGTAATTCCATTACAGACAAGGGGAAGAACATATACCTTCGGGCATTACTCAGAAAAATCCAAGAAAAATACTGTGATATTCCTTGCGTCGAGTAGATGAACAAAGTGTATAAGCACGTCGTCAAACGATGACCGATTGCGGAGATAACGCCGAAAGACCATGCCGCTGTCCAAATCTCCTTCACAGAAATGGGGTCACAGTAAGCTCGAACAGACACCTCGAAAAGCGTGAAATGAGGGAAAGATGAAAATACCAAGATCGTAGACCTGTCCGTCCCGGATCCAGCGGCGAAGAAATCACTCGAAAAGGTGGTCGGAGTAGGCCAGGGGAGCTCGCGCACCGAAACGCGACGAAGCAGAACCCAAAAGGACGAGCGTCGCACCGCGCCGTAAAAATGGAAACCTCGATAAGCGTGCCACCAAAAATCTCAAAACTTTGCAGAAAGATGCAGCCAAGCTCGGGGATCATCTTTACTGAAGGCACCCTGGCGAGAGGAGGCTCGGAAATGGCGGAAAAAGGTGAAAGAAGGAAGCTCGGATCGCTTTATATAGGCAGCAGAAACAAATCGAAAAATACCAAACATGTCCCAATTTCCGGGCGCAGGGAACTTTTCGGGCGCGCACTGTAGCAGCCCGAAAGATCACTGTAGCAGCCCGAAACTGCCCTGGGCCTCCACGTCGCCCGCCCAAACAGGCGACAGCACTCCGGACCGTCCACTGCACGACACGTGGCTCACTGCACAGCCGACACGTGGCACGCACCCAGTCAACGCGTCGCTGCCACGCCCACGTGCGCGCTGTCAGCGCCGCCTGCGCCCCCCTGCCAGGCACGCGCCCTGAGGCCACCCACACACACACCGTGGACCCGGTCCACAGCACCGTCAAATCATAAGCCGCCACGTGTCACCCTCCGGTCCACCGTGCACCGCGCCTTTTCCCGTGGACCGCGCCCCCGCGCCGGCCCAACCGGGATCCGCCACGTGGCCCGCGACCGGTGCACGCTCCCCCCGGTGGACCGCGCACCTGCCCGCGCCTGCCCGCGCCGCGCTCCGCCGCTGCCCGCCGCCGCCGCCGGAAACACTGTTCCGGCCATGAACAGTAATTTTACTGTAGCAACCTCCGAAAAATGCATGTAAATAGCCCATTTTGACCGTTTTCGCGCGCTGAGTCCAAATCCGGAGTCCGATTTGCCAAATTCCCACTCTAAAAATTGCCAAAAGCATCCGGAAGGGTGTTCCTTGATCCAAACTGTTACGGAATTTGAGTTGGCGTAGTTTCGTGAAAGTCTCAAGTCTTGAAGATTGAAGGTGAAGAAAGTTGGATCATTTAACTCAATCTCAAGTAAGAAGAATTCAAAAGGATCAGGTATGTTTAACTAAAGAATTTGTGTGATCCGAATACTTCTTGTAGTGTAGAAACACTTGGAAGAATCTTTCATTGCATAAAAATCAAAAACTGGACTTGGGACATGTTCAGGATCCGGATCAGGTTGTTCGATCCGGATCCCGAAGGTGGTTCGTTCATACATCGTCGCAATCCGGATCGTAGTCTCTTGATCCGGATCCCGAACGTTGAGTTTACCATCTACCTTGAACGATCCGGATCTTGCTTCGCAATCCGGATCCCGAACGTTGATGTTTGGTGAACTGTATGAACGATCCGGATCGTAGTCACATGATCCGGATCCCGAACCTTCGTTTTTCTGGAATTGGCTGTTTCGTTATGACGATCCGGATCCTAGTTATCACGATCCGGATCGCCGTCCGTAAAAATCCAGAAATGGTTGGTTTTTGATTCTTATCTCCTTCCTAGGGTTTCTAACCTATAAATACACCCTATGTCTTTCTTTCTAGGGTGAATCCACATAGCCGTCATTTTCTTGTATCATCTTATACGGCTATAGATCCACATATAGAGAAGAAAGGAAATCATTAGAGAATACTCTATGTTTCTTCATCTATATTGATTAGTTTGATTCTAGGTTTTCATACTCACATCTTGAGTTGAATCAAACTAATGAATACTTAGATGGTATTTCCGATCTATCTTTGATCTAAGTATTCGGCGGATCATCACCACCCAAAAACAACGATTTTCCCCAAAAATCGGCGCGTGGATTCGCGTGTCCTTGTGGATTCAAGGTTCAATCGCTCTCGTGGATTCGGAGCGAGGCACGTTCGTGGATTCGAACGGTGCTATTGGGTGAAGATCGTGGATTCGGTCGGACGTCGTGGATTCGACGTTGGACGCCGTGGATTCGGCGTTGGGCGCAGATCGTGGATTCGAGAAGCGTCTGGAGCGAGCGGAGAAGATCCTCTAGGAGCGTATGGAAAAGGTTGAGTCGTAAGTGTGTACGGTAAATCACCTTGTACGTGTTTTAATTCTAGTGGATTTCTGCCGTGTTATCGGTCCCGTGGTTTTTTACTCCGGTGATGGAGTTTTCCACGTAAAAATCTTGCGTGTTATCTTATTTTCCGCATTGGGTTTTATCGCAACGATTTTTGGAGTGTTTATACGTTTACACCTATTCACCCCCTCTAGGTGTTTCTTCCCCTATTTAGATCCGTATTATATACGACCCAACAAGTGGTATCAGAGCGGGAATAGGGTTGTGAACAATGGTTGAAGGTGGAAACATCAATCGACCCCCTTTCTTTGATGGAACAAATTATGCGTACTGGAAAGTACGGATGAAAGCCTTTTTATCTTCCATCGACGAAAGGGTGTGGCATTCAATTGAATCAGGATGGTCTAATCCAACTGAACTTATCTCTGATGTTCACACCTTAAAACCTAGGTCGAAATGGACCAAGGAAGAGTTTGAGTTATCTTCTTACAATGGCAAGGGGATTAATGCTATTTTTAATGCCTTATCTCAAACTGAATTCTCTCGCGTCTCGGCATGTGAGACTGCGAAAGAAATCTGGGATGTTCTCCAGGTTACACATGAGGGAACTAACCTCGTGAAGATTCAGAAACTGCAGATGCTTACGAGCAAGTTTGACTCTATCTTGATGGCAGAAAATGAATCTTTCACGGACTACTATACACGATTGCAAGACATCGTAAACTCATATGCTAATCTGGGAGAGAAGATTCCAGAATTTAAGATTGTAAGAAAAATCTTAAGAACTCTTCCTGAACGATTTCGCCCAAAGGTTACTGCCATTGAAACTATTAAACACCCGGACGAAATACGTGTAGAAGAATTAGTTGGTTCATTACAAACTTATGAAATGACTTTTAATACTAACAATTCTTCTGGAAAAGCATCCACTTCTAAGTCTTCAGGTTATGCGTTGAAAACAACTAAGGAAGAAGACGCGGATACATCCTCCTCGGACGATGACGAGAACCTTTCTATGGAGGAATTTGAGAAGCAGCTCGCTCTCTTGACGAGGAATTTTCGCCGCAACTTTCGAAGGGGTAATTCAAGCAAATCTCCATCCTTCGGAAAGTGGAACAAAGGCAAGGGTACTCCAATTCACAAGTCAAGAAAGCAGGAGAACTTCTCAAAGGATAAGAAAAGTTCAGAAGGACAACTGCAATGCTTCAAATGTCGAGGCTACGGCCACATTGCAACGGAATGTCCTAACAAGTATCCGGCAAAGAAGAAAGCGATGCAAGTCGTCACTTGGGATGACAACTCAACGTCAAATGAGTCGTCTTCAAGTGATGAAGAAAAGAGCTCCACCGCATTCCACGCGTCCGTATCTTCACCCTTCATGTGCTTTATGGCAAATACATCTGAGTCGTTGTCCAACTCCACTGTTGAAAAGAACGCAACGGACAACGAATCGGATGATTCGGAAGGTGAAGATTTTGCTCTAGCCTACCACAGACTTTTGAGGGACTCAAGGAAAGTGGCTAAGCAAAACAAGAGTTTGAGAGGGAGATTGCATGATCTCGAAGAAGAAGCAAAAAGAGCGACTTCTCTCTCAAACGCTCTTGAAGTGGAAAGGGAAAACCTGATAAAAGAAAATGCTTCCCTTCAAGAGTCCAATGAGCAACTTGAGAAGGAACATACAAATCTGGTGGATAACGCGAATCACTTCTCAAAGCTCTACAACGAGGCTCGACAGGATAACCTGGAAATGACAAAGACCATTTTCCAACTCAAGAATGACTTACAGCGATTCTCTTCAGGAAGGAGTAAGTTGGATAGACTTCTTGGTCTTGGTCAATCAAATAGGTTCGGCCTCGGATACACTCAAACTGGAAACAGTCCAAGTTTGAGTGGGACAGTTTTTGTGCCTCAGTCGGTATCTCCTCCTCCGACACCGGAATTCAAGACAAACAACGACAACAAACCTACTTCATCCTCTTTGGGATCGTCAAGATATAAGGTATGTTTTCATTGTGGTGTTTCAGGGCACATAAGAAGATATTGCAAGACGGGAGTCGAACGCTCATCTCAAGCACCTCTTGCATCAACTACCAAAAAGGCTCCTTTCCGGAAATCAAAGCAAAACTTTTCAAATGAAAAGAGACTTGGTAGTTCACCGCACAAGACGACTTCATCAAGGAGCAACAATCGTTTTAACAAGACGCTTTCACCTAGGCACAAAACTTCACGACCATTACAGACGCATTCCAAAAAGGTTTGGGTGCGCAAAGGTGAAATTTTCCCTTGTCTTGTTTCCAATATTTCCTTGCATGCATATGATAGCTCGTCTTGGTATCTGGATAGCGGGTGTTCCCGTCACATGACCGGTGACAAAAATAGTTTTCAAAATCTTGAGAAAATCTCCGGAGGACACGTTGTTTTCGGAGACGGTCGATCTTCCAAAATTGTTGGAAAAGGGACGGTAGCTATTCCAGATGGCCCGATTTTGAAAAATGTCTTATTTGTTGATGGCCTTAAGACTAACCTCATAAGCATAAGTCAACTTTGCGACAATGGTTTTTCAGTTAACTTTTCATCGGTTGAATGCGTTGTAACTGATAAGGACCATGTCTTCTTTCTAAAAGGGGTTAGATCTGAAAACAATTGTTATGTTGTTCCTAATAAATTTTCTGAAAATTGTAACTTAGCCGCTTTGAATAATGAAACTCTTTGGCATGAAAGGCTAGGTCACTTAAATTTTAAGGAACTTACTAGAATTTCAAACAAGGACGTGGTCAAGGGGATTCCAAAGCTTTTATTTAAACAAAATGTTGTGTGTGGTGGTTGCCAAAAGGGTAAACAGTCTAGGACTGCACACAAAAACTTGAACCACGTTGGTACAAAACGGCCCTTGGAACTTTTGCACATGGACTTAATGGGGCCGACCCGTCAACCATCCTTGGGAGGTAAATGGTACATCTTTTTATTGGTTGATGATTTCTCTCGGTTTTCATGGGTAGCATTTTTGAGAGAGAAAGCTGATACGTTTGACTCTTTTCATGAGATTTGCCATCGTATTATGATTGAAAAGAATGAAAAGATCATTCGTGTTAGAAGTGATAGGGGTGGAGAATTCATAAATTCAAAATTCATTGATTTTTGTACTTCAAATGGCATTAAACATGAATTCTCGGCACCCCATACACCTCAGCAGAATGGTGTTGTTGAGCGCAAAAACAGGGTTGTTCAAGAGATGGCGCGTGTGATGCTTCATAGCCGGAAATTACCGCTACATTTTTGGGCTGAAGCTGTGAACACCGCTGTCTATGTCATTAACAGAGTGTATTTGCGCCCAGGAACCTTGAATACACCATATGAGCTGTGGTTTAGTAGAAAACCGGATATCAAGTACTTTCGTATCTTTGGGAGTCGATGTTACATCTTACGTGACCGTGAAAATCTTGGAAAGTTCGACTCTCGAAGTGATGAAGGGATCTTTTTGGGTTATTCTACGAATAGCAGAGCATATCGAGTATTTAACATTGAATCTAAGACGATTGTAGAATCTATAAATGTTAAAGTAGATGAAGCTTCTCATTTTGAATCTGAAAAATCTACCCTCGATATCTCTCTAGATGATGATTCTCCTGCTAGTGCATCTTCTCATAATAATACTTCTAATATTAATGATGCATCTAATGGTTCTTCTAGTTTATCTGATGTGCAGGAATCATCTCGTGTACCTCCGAGTACTCCGTTTCAACAAACGCTACGAATCTCCAAGGATCATCCGGAATCGAACATCATTGGAGATCCACAAGAAGGAGTTAGAACTCGAAGGCAGTTGGTTTGCGGATTTGCTTGCTACGTATCTTTAATCGAACCAAAGACAATAGATGAAGCTCTTCAGGATGACTACTGGATTAAAGCAATGCAGGAAGAGCTCCATCAATTTGAGCGAAACAAAGTCTGGGAATTAACGAAGCCTCCAAAGCAACATAATGTGATAGGTACCAAATGGATCTTCAAGAACAAGAAAGATGAAGATGGTACTATCATCAGGAACAAGGCACGACTAGTTGCTCAAGGCTACTCTCAAGTAGAAGGTATAGACTTTGACGAAACTTTCGCCCCTGTAGCTAGACTCGAGTCCATTCGTATATTGTTTGCTATTGCTTGTCATTTTAAAATCAAATTATTTCAAATGGACGTCAAGAGCGCATTTCTAAATGGGTTTTTAAATGAGGAAGTTTATGTAGCTCAACCGAAAGGTTTTGTAGATCATAAACAACCTAACCATGTTTTTCGTTTGAAAAAGGCTCTTTACGGTCTGAAACAAGCACCGCGAGCATGGTACGAAAGGTTAACAAAGCACCTTTTGGAGAAGGGCTATACTCGAGGGGGAGCTGACAGGACTCTCTTTGTGAAGCATTATCAAAATAATTTCATTGTAGCACAAATCTATGTCGATGACATTGTATTTGGTGCAACAAAAGATAATGATGCTTCTAAATTCGCGGAGACCATGGAAAGCGAATTTGAGATGTCCATGATGGGCGAATTGTCTTATTTTCTTGGATTGCAAATTAAACAAAATGATGAAGGTATTCACTTGAGTCAATCCAAGTATGCACTGGAGTTGGTCAAAAAGTTTGATCTAGAAAATTGTAAAGATTTTCCAACTCCAATGGGAACTAGCCACAAGGGACTTGGAAGTGAATCACATAGTGAGAATGTAGACGAGAAACTGTATAGAAGTATGATTGGAAGTCTACTTTACCTCACGGCTAGTCGCCCGGATATATCCTTTAGTGTTGGGATTTGCGCGAGATATCAATCAGCACCAAAGGAGGTTCACCTGAAAGCGGTGAAACGGATCATCCGGTACATCAAAGGATCAATTAATTTCGGAATTTGGTATCCTATGGGAACAAGTCTGGACATTGTTGGATACTCAGATGCCGATTGGGCAGGATCAGTGGATGATCGGAAAAGCACGAGTGGTGCATGCTTCTATCTTGGCCATTGCCTTGTTGCATGGCACAGTAAAAAACAGAATTGCATAGCACTCTCGACTGCCGAAGCGGAATACATTTCAGCTGGAAGTTGCTCAACTCAACTCATTTGGATGAAAAGCGTATTGAGTGACTTCCGCATTTCAGCATCTTCGGTAACAATTCTTTGTGACAACACAAGTGCAATTAACATTTCTAAAAACCCTGTGTTGCACTCTAGAACAAAACATATTGAACTTAGATATCATTTTCTTAGAGAGCTAGTTGAATCAAATACTCTTCAACTTTCATATATTTCAACTGAAGATCAATTAGCTGACTTTCTAACAAAACCTTTGGATCAAAAACGTTTTATTCATTTACGAAAAGCAATTGGGATGCTTTCCTTGAAATAATCTTCTTTTTGAAATCTTTGCTTAGGATAGGTTTTGTATTTGTATTTGTTTTGTTCTATTCAATATCTATGTTTGTACATAGGACATTAATTGAGCATAGATCATAATTGACTTTAATTGCATCTGTTCACACATTTAGAAATTTATTATGCTTTTGCCATCATAATATTTCACTGTTGCAATGATCATTTATGTTAATTAAATCATCTTCTAAAGTGATCAAAGTCAATTTCTCTCTCAATGATCTCTTGGTATAGTCATTATCTTATTTGACTGTTTAGTCGAGTATGAAATCGAGATCAATTTTTGGTTGAATACTTTATATCTTAAATAATTGATAGCCAATTGAGGGGGAGTCAAAGATAATGTAAAATGCTCAAAAGATGTGGAAAGAGTTACATCCCAATGAGGAGTGTGAAAACTACCACCACATGGAGGAAAGAGCTACCACCTCGGTCGTCCGAGTATTGTGTGCAGCTACCACATGTATACCAAGCATGGTTGTTCAAATTTTTGATTAAGTAAAATGCATATTGAAATACTTGACTCTGTCAAATTTCAAGGTTGGTATAAGGTGGGATTTCTTAAAGAAAGATGCTCAAAGAGCCACTCTCTTCAACAGATTGTCTAGAAATATTATCTACTATATTTGGGATTTCAAACATCTATTGATCTTTGTATTTCATTTTCTTTACTGAATTGATGATTTGATAAAGGCATTACTCATAAGATCAAGTTAGATGTGATTGAAGGTGTTCAACTTTAAGGGATTTAATTCTTGTAAATTTTCGTTTCATTTTTGGATATTATTGATAGATTTGGCATAATCTAATTCTTGTTGTATGAAACGATGATTTTTGTTTAAAGTTGATACACATTTGTGCTTACAATCTTTTTCTGGATTTTCCTGAATTTCTCTGAAATTTTCTAAAGAAAAAGTTGGGGCCGATCCGGATCGGGCAAGGTGATCCGGATCCCGAACGCAGGTTTTCTCCTGCGGGCTGACGATCCGGATTGGACCTGCCGATCCGGATCCCGAACGCAGTTTTCTCACTGCGGGTAGCCGATCCGGATCGCAAGCTCGGGAGGATCCGGATCGCGGCTAGGTTTTTATAAAGAACAAAAGGGTTTTGATTTCTTTTACTCCAATCTTTTGTTCAAAAGTTTCCAGAGCGCTTCTCTCTAGATTTCATCCTTCTTGGAAGCTTTCAAACTCAAGTTCTTCAATTCCAAGTAAGTTTTATTGATCAAAATCTCGGTTTTTCACCGTTTTTCTCTTTTCCTCCTCAAACGCACGAATTTCTTGGACCAACTTTGTTTGTGGATGGTTTTTGATCAAATTTTTTTTTGAAATAAGAACTCTGGGTAGTTTAGTTTTGATTATATGCTAGGTTTTCTCCTGATTAACGGATTTTTAGGCTTCGATTTCTAAAATTTCGGTTTTAGGGCATATAATAAGGATTTTCGAAAATTATGCAATTGATCTATTTTTAAAAGTCCTTTTGCAAAACTAATTTGATTCTTGGCTTCTCTACATGATTATGATTGTTTGGGTACAATTTTTCCAATTTTTGAAAACTAAGAATTTTTGTGTTCTTGAGTTGGTCTTCACAGGATTTAAATCTTCTCAAAGCACTTGGATCAATGGGATTCTCATGGATCATTCTTTTGTTGGTCACAATAGTGCACACTCGGGCCACAAACAAATTAAAGAGAGCTAAGAAAACACAACAAAAAGGTGAATTTGTCGAGGTCAGTGATACAGAGGTGGATTGTCACGAGATAGATTGGACTGCATTGACAGATGATGATGAATCATTGCCTGAACAAAAGGCGTCCGATGCTTCGAAAGGAAAAGCACCCATGGACAAAGGAAAAGCGCCTATGACTAAACCAACCATCTCTGTGAAAAGGAAACGAGTAACTAGACGTTTTGGACTACGACGAGACGCTGATTTTAACACACCGATAGTTCCTGACTCCCCGCCTCGCGTGGAAGGAGTGTTCGTCAGCATGGATCGCGTTCGAGCGTTTGAACGTCGTGAATGCATCGGTGAACGTCATGTCAACATTGAAGCTCTCCGAAATCACTCACCTGAGTTTGGAACCTTGATTGAGCAAGCTAATCTCATCCAAGTCTGCCGATTCCCCGAACTACTTGGGTATTGTTTGTATCGTGTAAGGACCTTTTACACGAATGCAACACATCTTCAAGAAGGAGAACATGGATCAATGCATTTCTATACAATTATCCAAGCGATGAAACTTAAAATCACTCCGCAGCTAATTGGCGAAGTTCTTGGAATGGAATCTAACACATTGGGGGTCAACTTTTTGAAAGGAAAAAGTTTGACGAATGCCTTGTGGCGAACAGTGATAGATAAAATTTGTTTGGAAGGAACGAATTCAGCTAATGGTAAAAGTGTAAAATCCAAACATCTTCGACTGGAATACCGATTTCTAAATTTCATCACGTGTTACAACATTCTACCTAACATGCAGACTAAGGTCGTGAGATGGGAGAGACTGCTGTTCCTATATCTCTTAGGTCATCCCTCTGAGGCTGTAGGATTGAACATGAATATCCCCTACATAATTTGGAATAGAATGTCAAGATATATTGTGCATCCTCATCCTTCTGAGCGACTTCCGTTTCCGTTAATCATCATGAGGATCTTACAAAAGTTTGACATTGATATAAGCTCGACATCTTATCAACACTGTTGGGGGATGATAGATGAGTCAACGATTGTGAAGTCACTTCACAAATTACCACATGTTACTCCGACACATTCCACTGGAAAGAAACCTTGTGTCGGCACCTCGGCCTCACCGTCTCAACAAGCATCAGAACAAAGGCGAATGTCTGAAGAACTCGAGATCATAACGGCATCCCAAATTACATTGACCAAGAAAGTAAATTCAATGAGGAAATTGATCAAGAACATGTTCACTAAGATGGGATATAGTGCGTCTGAGGACTCAGACTCGGATGACTAATTTGTGCTTTAACAATTTTTGTGCAAATTTGTGCAGGATTTTATCTTTTTAGACTTTAGTTCAGCTTTTAGGACTTACTTTTAGTTCTAGTTCTTATTTTTCGGAACAATTTTTGAAATCTTTAACTCTCCTTAAATTTTTGTGTTTTTGGCTGATTTTGTGACAAAAAGGGGGAGAGAGTTTATAGAGAACTTGAACAATGCTTGAACAATGATTGATTGAACAATGATGATGATGTGCATGGACATCAAGGTAAGGGAACTTGAAAATCTTGATTGTGAAAATCTTGATGATGAAGATTTTGTATACTTCAAGGTAAGTATGATCTCAACTTCAACTTGAGGTTTCTGTATGAATGCATGCCTCGACTAACTATTTGCTAACTATTTGGGCATGTAATTTAACTAACAAGTTGATGTTCACTAACAAGTTTGTGACACTTGGTTTTTGATTGCATAGAAGATATGTTGGTTCTTAACTCTGATCAATTACATATCTATATATATATATTAGTTTGTCACAAACATGTTCATGACATTTGGTTTTTACGTGCAAAAAGGATATGTTGGTGTTTATTTAACTATGATCAGTTTACATATCTGAATATAAATGTCATGGTAAGTATAAATGAGTTTAAACTTCATCTCTGTTTGTGTTTTTTGAATGATACAAAATTCTTGAGGTATCTAACGATTTCTTTTGTCAAGAATGATTTCTTTTTGCAGAGAGTACAGATGTCTAAGTCTAGAGTCTGTTTTAGGAGTTTAACTCATGTATTGTATTTTGGATCTCCATTGTAAATTTTTGTTGTATGGTGATAGCAACAAAAATATCTTTTTGAATTTTCTTTAGTGGATCTGTGTTTTGTCACGAAACCGCCAAAGGGGGAGATTGTTACGGAATTTGAGTTGGCGTAGTTTCGTGAAAGTCTCAAGTCTTGAAGATTGAAGGTGAAGAAAGTTGGATCATTTAACTCAATCTCAAGTAAGAAGAATTCAAAAGGATCAGGTATGTTTAACTAAAGAATTTGTGTGATCCGAATACTTCTTGTAGTGTAGAAACACTTGGAAGAATCTTTCATTGCATAAAAATCAAAAACTGGACTTGGGACATGTTCAGGATCCGGATCAGGTTGTTCGATCCGGATCCCGAAGGTGGTTCGTTCATACATCGTCGCAATCCGGATCGTAGTCTCTTGATCCGGATCCCGAACGTTGAGTTTACCATCTACCTTGAACGATCCGGATCTTGCTTCGCAATCCGGATCCCGAACGTTGATGTTTGGTGAACTGTATGAACGATCCGGATCGTAGTCACATGATCCGGATCCCGAACCTTCATTTTTCTGGAATTGGCTGTTTCGTTATGACGATCCGGATCCTAGTTATCACGATCCGGATCGCCGTCCGTAAAAATCCAGAAATGGTTGGTTTTTGATTCTTATCTCCTTCCTAGGGTTTCTAACCTATAAATACACCCTATGTCTTTCTTTCTAGGGTGAATCCACATAGCCGTCATTTTCTTGTATCATCTTATACGGCTATAGATCCACATATAGAGAAGAAAGGAAATCATTAGAGAATACTCTATGTTTCTTCATCTATATTGATTAGTTTGATTCTAGGTTTTCATACTCACATCTTGAGTTGAATCAAACTAATGAATACTTAGATGGTATTTCCGATCTATCTTTGATCTAAGTATTCGGCGGATCATCACCACCCAAAAACAACGATTTTCCCCAAAAATCGGCGCGTGGATTCGCGTGTCCTTGTGGATTCAAGGTTCAATCGCTCTCGTGGATTCGGAGCGAGGCACGTTCGTGGATTCGAACGGTGCTATTGGGTGAAGACCGTGGATTCGGTCGGACGTCGTGGATTCGACGTTGGACGCCGTGGATTCGGCGTTGGGCGCAGATCGTGGATTCGAGAAGCGTCTGGAGCGAGCGGAGAAGATCCTCTAGGAGCGTATGGAAAAGGTTGAGTCGTAAGTGTGTACGGTAAATCACCTTGTACGTGTTTTAATTCTAGTGGATTTCTGCCGTGTTATCGGTCCCGTGGTTTTTTACTCCGGTGATGGAGTTTTCCACGTAAAAATCTTGCGTGTTATCTTATTTTCCGCATTGGGTTTTATCGCAACGATTTTTGGAGTGTTTATACGTTTACACCTATTCACCCCCCTCTAGGTGTTTCTTCCCCTATTTAGATCCGTATTATATACGACCCAACACAAACTTCGCGCTGAGTCCCTTTTTAATATCCATTGCGCGCGGAACCACTTCTAAACTTCCGACGGGGTCATCAGACTACTCTCGTGATCCATTTAACACACATAGTCCATCCCTAATGTCCAATTGGTGCACAAATCCCACCAACACGCCACATAGGCCTCCGGAAGCTGTAGATGAAAATGGGCTCCATAAGTGGGAGTTTCGGGTCTTCACAAAGACATTGGTTACAGAGATGCTTGATACAGAGATACTTTACTCGTGTGGGTCGCTCCCCTCGAGTGCCACTCCGGAGTAGGCTTTTAACCGTGACAGGTGCCGGTCAGTTGGACAGTTGTGAGTGATGACAGAGCAGGCAGTGCCAGTACTTCCTGGCCCTTTGATTGGGTTTCTTTGGGCGGTTAGCCTTGTAGTTGCATACAAACAGTTATCTTTTTGGCACTGCATTTAGAGGCATTGTAGTAGCAGTTTTCTTTTCAGCAGCCTTTATAGCTTACTACTGTTCCTTCCTTTTGCCTCTTTAGTCCTAGTGGGTGCGTCAGCATTTGAGGTTTTTCCCACTAGGGGAGGCTACTAGTTTATCTAGTAGTTCTCACCCCCCCATTGTTGTTTTCTGTCTTTTTCCCCTTTGTTTTGCAGAGTCGTCTGTGGGAGCTGCTGGGCCTTCAGCGGTAGATCGAGCTAAGAGGATCGCGGACTAGCTAGATCATCTACCCCGACCGAGAGATTAGCTCGGCTTTTATTGTATCCCCTTTTTGTATCTCAAACGACAGTAGTTTACTTTGGGTCTGGCTTTGGCCAGCTGGTTGTATATTTGAGGTGAGCTGGGAGTTTATTGTACTTTTATTTCAACTTGTATTTTATTCCAATCTGAGATTACTTTTAGTTCTTTTAGTTCAGCTCTGTTTATGCTCTTCTTCTATATATTTTATATCTGAGCAGGTTACCAGCGCTTCGTGTATATGGAAAATTCTGTGTGCACGGCGGATCTGTTGGCGAGCCCGGGTTCTGGTTTACACCCGGGGCGTGACAGTGGAGTTGCGTGTTACGTCTCCATGTTGGAACCAAAGAACGTTGATGAAGCTCTTCAAGACGATTATTGGATTGAAGCAATGCAAGAAGATCTCCATCAATTCGAAAGGAACAAAGTCTGGGAACTAACGAAGCCTCCGAAGCAACACAACATAATTGGTACAAAGTAGATTTTCACGAACAAGAAAAACGAGGATAGTACCATCATTAGGAACAAAGCACGACTAGTTGCTCAGGGCTATTCACAAGTTGAAGGTATAGACTTTGATGAGACGTTCGCCCCGGTAGCTCGTCTCGAGTCAATTCGTTTGCTTTTTGCAATTGCTTGTCATTTCAAAATTTAGCTTTTTCAAATGGACGTTAAGAGCGTCTTTTTAAATGGTTTTCTAAATGAGGAAGTTTATGTGGTTCAACAGAAAGGTTTCATTGACCGTAAACTACCTAACCATATTTTTCGACTGAAAAAAGTTCTTTATGGTCTAAAACAAGCACCGCGAGCATGGTACGAAAGGTTGACAAAGCACCTTTTGGAAAAGGGCTATACTCGAGGGGGAGCGGATCGAACACTCTTTGTGAAGCACTTTCAGGATAACTTCATTGTGGCACAAATCTATGTCGATGACATTGTATTCAGTGCAACAAGGAATAACGATGCTTCAAAATTCGCTGAAACCATGGAAAGCGAATTTGAGATGTCCATGATGGGCGAGCTTACATATTTTCTTGGATTGCAAGTCGAACAAAGTGAAGAAGGCATTTATCTGTGCCAATCCAAATATGCAAAGGAGTTGGTCAAGAAGTTCAGATTAGAAAATTCTAAAGACTTTCTGACTCCAATGGGAACTAGCAACAAGGGATTAGGAAGTGAATCTCTAAGTGAAAGTGTAGACGAGAAGCTTTATCGCAGCATGATTGGAAGTCTACTCTATCTCACGGCTAGTCGCCCGGATATATCCTTCAGTGTTGGGATTTGCGCGAGGTATCAATATGCACCGAAGGAGGTTCACCTGAAAGCGGTGAAAATGATCATTCGGTACGTCAAAGGTACGCTAAATTTTGGAATTTGGTATCCTATGGGCACAACTCTCGACATAATAGGATACTCAGATGCCGATTGGACTGGATCAGTGGATGATCGGAAAAGCACGAGTGGTGCATGTTTTTATCTTGGCCATTGTCTTGTTGCATGGCAGAGTAAAAAGCAAAACTACATTGCACTCTCGACTGCCGAAGCGGAATATATTTCAGCGGGTAGTTGTTCAACTCAATTGGTTTGGATGAAAAGCGTGTCGAGCGACTTCTGAATTTCTGCGACTTCGGTAACTATTCTTTGTAACAACACTAGTGCTATAAATATTTCTAAAAACCCTGTGTTGCACTCAAGAACAAAACACATTGAACTTAGATATCATTTTCTAAGAGAGCTAGTTGAATCAAGTATTCTTCAAATTTCTTATGTTTCAACTGAAGATCAATTAGCCGATATTTTAACAAAATCTTTGGATCAAAAACGTTTTATTCATTTACGTAAAGCAATTGGAATGTTTCATTTGAAATAACACTTTTTGAAACCATTGCTTAGGTTAGGTTTTGTTTTGTGTTTTTATTTTTTATCTATGCTTATACATAGAACATTAACTGAGTATTAGTTAATTGACTTTAATTGCATCCTTTCATGTCTAAAGAAATTTATTATGATTTGGATATCATGATAATTCATTTGATGCAATGATCATTTATATCAATTAATTCATCTTTAATTGATCAAAGTCAATTTCTCTCTCAAATGATCTCTTGGTATAGTTTTTATCATATTTGAAAATTGAGTCAAGTATGAACTCAAGATCAATTTTTGGTTGAATACTTCATATCGTAAATAATTGATAGCCAATTGAGGGGGAGTCTATTAAAGTTTTATGCTCAAAAGATGTGGAAAAAGTTACATCCCAATGAGGAGTGTAAAAACTACCACCACATGGAGGAAAGAGCTACCACCTCGGTCGTCTGAGTACTGTGTGCAGCTACCACATGTATACCAAGCATGATTTTTCTCGTTGATTAAATAAAATGCTTTTTGGAATACTTGACTCTGTCGAATTCCAAGGTTGGTATAAGGTGGGATTTTTATTTAAAGATGCTCAAAGAGCCACTCCCTACAATAAATTGACTAGATGCATTATCTAACTTATTTGGGATTTCAAACATCTATCGATCTTGGTGCTTCATTTTCTTTACTAAATTAATGATTTGATATACGCATTACTCATTAGATCGCGATTGATGTTTTGAACTTATTTAACTTTAAAGGATTTAATTTTTATAAATTTTCGTTTCATTACTTGGATATTATTGATAGATTTAGCATAATCTATTTTTTTTAATATGAAATGATAATTTTTGTTTAAAGTTGATATACAAAAAGTGCTTACATACTTTTTCTAGAATTTCTGAAATTTTTGTAAATTTTTCTGGAGAAAAAGTTGAAGCCGATCCGGACTGAAAAATCTGATCCGGATCCCGAACGTGGAAATTGTCTGCGGGTAGCCGATCCGGACTGGATCCTCGAGCTGATCCGGACCGCGGCTAGGGTTTACTAGAAACGAAAGGGTATTTGATTTCTTGTTACCTCAAACTTTTGTTTCTAAATTTCCAGAGCTTCTCTCTCTAGACTTCAACAAATTTGGACTCTTCCAACCTCAAGTTCTCTCAATTTCAAGTAAGTTCTTTGATCAAAACTCAGGTTATTCACTGTTTTTGCTCTGTTCTTCAAAACGTGAATGAAATTCATGCCTCTAATTCAATTTTGAACGATTTTTGGCCAAATTTCTTTTGAAATAAGAACTCTGTATATATTAGTTTTGTTTGTATGCCTTATATTCTCTTGATTAACGGATTTTTAAGCTTCGATTTCTAAAAATTCGGTTTTAGGGCATATTATGAGAATTTTTTGAAAATCATGAAATTGATCTATTTTTTAAAATTTTTTTGCAAAACTAACTTGATTCCTAGTCTCTGTACACGATAATGATTGTTTGGGTACAATTTTTCAAATTTTTGAAAATTAAACAATTTTTCGTGTTCTTGAGTTGTTGCTCCCAGGTTCTTCATTTTCTAACGCACTAGCAAAGATGGTTTTCGGATGGTTACTAGTGTTCATCGCAGCTTTGGTAGGGACACGAGCGACAAACAAGCTCAAAAGAGAAAAGAAAACTCAAGACAAAGGGGAGTATGTCCCTGTGGACGACCCAGATACAGAATCTGAAACGAAATTAATCGATTGGGATGAGCTCACGGAAGAAGGCGCAGCACCTGCTGCATCGACTGCATCAAAGGGGAAAGCCCCTGGAGCTACTTCAAAAGTGAAAACACCGCCAACCGCCGCAGAGAAAGGGAAAGGTCCAATGGAACCAACTACGGCTCCAATGAAAAGAAAGAGCGTTGCTCAAAAGAAGGGTAGAGCTCGAGGAATTTCAATCGAAGAGCCACTTGCAAGCGAGCCCCCTCCACAGGAATTTGTGCACATAAGCTCCGAAAGAATCAAGGACTTTGAGAAGAGAGAATGCATCGGGGAGAGGCATGTCAATGTCAAAGCCCTTAAGGAGCGTTCTGAGCTGTTTGGAATTTTGTTTGAACAAGCGGGACTTGCACCTATTTGCAACTTCCCATAATCAACTGGCTATTGTCTTCACATGGTGAGGATATTCTATCAAAATGCATCAAGATTGGTGGATCTTGAGGACGGACCCGGAGAATTTCAAACAACAGTTCGAAATGTCAAGCTGAGGATCACACCTCAGTTGATCGGAGAGGTGCTGGGAATGAATGCCCGGGTAGATGGGATTCATTACCTAAAAGGTCATGTTTTCACCAACACAACCTGGAGAGTGGTTGTAGATGGGATTTGTCTCCCAGATACTCAGTCGGCGGGGAATTCAATTCTTTCAAAAGAACTTCGACCTGACTACCGATATCTGAACTTTATTGTTTGCTACAACATCATGCCAAACATGCAAACTAAAGTTCTTCGCTGGGATCAGATGCTGTTTTTGTATTTGCTTGGACACCCTACAGCATCCTTGGGATCAAACTACAACATTCCTTACCTCATTTGGTCAAGGATGGCGCGATATGTTGAAAGTGCCCATCCTATAGAGCGACTTCCGTTCCCAATGATAATTATGCGCATCTTCAGAAAGTTCAAGATCGACACCAGCTCGACCGCGTGCATGCATAGTTTGGGAACTATTAATGATACAACAATTGTGAAGTCCCTCTCCACGAGACAGGATGAGCCTCCCACGCCTCCTCGCAGCAAGAGACCTTCAGCACCAGCAGCACCTTCAGCACTAGAGGATGATGCCTCTGTCACGTCGATATATAAAGAACAACGACGTTTATCGTCGGAGCAAGAACGAATATCTACTGAATTCGTCAAGATGACCTCAGACATCGGAGAATTAAAGAAAAAGCACAAATCTCTGGCCAAGTTGGTAAAGAAGATTTTTCAAAAGCTTGGTTGCAGCAGCTCTGAGGATTCCGACTGATCTTTCACCTTGTGTTGTTCTTATGTTCTAATAATTTTTATTTTGTTGTTTTGCAGGTTTTCAGTTTTAGTTCTTACTCTTTTTGAACTTTTCACTCCCTTAATTTTTGTAATTTTGGCTAGTTTTAGTGACAAAAAGGGGGAGAGAGACATATGAACAATGTGTTTGTGAGAACTTTGGACACTTTAAAACTTGGAAGGTAAGTATGACAACAACTTTGCTTATTATTGTGAATGCATGCCCCGACTAACTATTCGACTAACTATTTGGGCATGTAATATTACTAACAAGTTGCTTGATGTAGTGATCCGGCCTTTCGGGGTATTTTTGACTTACGTGTAGTCATTTAAGCCTTTAAGTGAAATAAAATTATTCAATTCTTAAAAGTTGGCCATTGTGGGGTGCTAGTATTTTTCTGTGAAAGAGCGCGGAAAAAGAAAGCCGACGGTGCGATCGGATCTGAAATCCGATATCGGGATCCCCCGGAACGGGATTCAAAGTGATACGGTGATTAGTCGTGCATCGGAATCCGTGCAAAATATCTTGCACCCGTTAGAGATAAGGTGGGTTATCTCGTAGGGGATAATTAATTAGTTAATTAATTATCCCAGAAGGAAAATAATAATTCTCTTACGTACGAATTAAAGAGAAATTAATTAGAGATAAAGTGCGACTATATAAGGGATCCCGATTAAAGAAAAGAAAAGACGGAACCCTAACCGGAGGAGAAAAGAGGAAAAGAAGGAGGAAGCGGAGGAACCCGATCGCCCTGATTCACGTGCCGGAGATCGGAGAACGAGACGCCATCGTCTACGGGGAGCAGATCCGGGTCTCCAACGCCGAAAGGAAACAAGATCGGTTCTTTAATTCCGATGGATTGAGGTTAGTGGTCGTTAATCTTTTTGTAGAATTAATCGGGGGTTTTCCGTGTTCTCGTAAGGTCGTTTTAATTAGTACATCGATCGCGGATTTTCGTCGGGTTTTGATCCATGTTTTATTCTCGTTCTTGATCGAGAGTGATCGATGGTTTTTATCGAGTTTAATCGATGATTTTTAGTCGGTTTCTTTTTATCGGACTTGGTCGAAAATTCGATCGGGGTTCCGATTTATGTTTTGGTTGTTCGTGGATCAACGGTTTAGCCGTTAGATTTACCGCGGATTTATTCGGAGATTTTTGGGGATGTTTCATTGGAACATAGTGGGTTAACGGGAGGCCGCCGCCATCGTTACCATGGTCGCGGGGTCTTCGCCGGAGTCGCACGGGAGCGAAAACGGAGAAGAAATCGCGAAACGGGAGCGAAAACGGCGAAGAAAACCGCGAAATTAGGGTTTACCGTACAGCACGGTCCACGGGTCCAGGCGTGCACCCGGTGCATGCCCACAGCGTCGGAAGCACCAGACCCGGTGCACGGTTTCGTGCACCGGCCCGGCCCAAGGCGCGCGGTGCACGCCTCATGCGTGCACCCGGTGCAAGCGCTTGCGGCCGAAGGACAAGGACCCGGTGCACGCTCGGGTCGTGCACCGGCCCGGCCCGAGATGCGCGGTGCACGCCTCCTGCGTGCACCCGGCGCATGCCGCCGCCGCCTGACGCCGTGAACCCGGTGCACGGTTGCCACCGTGCACCAACCGACAGCCCGAAGTTCATTTGCTCCGTTTGAGTCCGTTTTTCCACCGTTTTGAGCGCCGTCTTCGCCGTTGGGATCACAATCTCCGCGGTTTTCTTGGCATGGCAACTTGGGATCTTTTTGGTCATTGTTTTATTTTGTTGGGTGCCGATTTCGCCGACGCTCCGCGCCTCGACGAAATTGTCGGGGGCGCGCCGTCGGGTCTCTTCTCTCATCATTTTTGTCACGCCCTGGGGTCGAAACTGCGACCCGGGCTCGCTAACAGATCCGCCATCTATACGGAAACTGCCGTACAGACGAAGCGTCTAGCCTGCAAAAGATAAAACTATAGCTACACAGATATCAGAGCGGATAAAAAGTTGTACTATAAAATTTCACAACTACAAAGTTGCAACAACACATAGCCTATCTGTCACGCCCCGGGGTCGAAACTGCGACCCGGGCTCGCCAACAGATCCGCCACCTATGCCAAACCCGCATAGGCGAAGCGTCCTACCTGCAAAAAGAACTACAGCTAACAGATATCAGAGCTAAAAGATAAAACTGCTGTAGAATAAAGTTAACCACTGTACAACTGAAGATAAAACAACAAGGTCCATCTCCCAAAAATGATAATCATACATTAACCTCGAGTACAAAACTCACAGCTCAACAGGGAGATATCTCAAATAAAACATCAGTGTACAAGCTCTCAATACATCATATCCTCACTACATCAGTCTCTCAAAAGAGGAAATAAATCCCAATCTACCGACTATACTGAAGATCTCCTCCAAAGGGGGTACCGCTACTCTCCAAAGATGGGTCTGGATCTAGCTCGCTACTCCCTCACCACGCACAACAACCACAGAACGGCAACACCCGCCAAGACTCTGCAAAACAAAGAGGAGAAATGACAAAAGGGGGAAAACCCCCAACGGGCGTGAGAACTACGCAATAAGGGAGTTCTCAGTGGGTATCGCCACTAGGCCCGACGATCTGCCCACCAAGACTACTAGAGGCAAAAGATAACCGATGCAGTAAAACTGAAAGAAGAAGCTGGAAACACTCTACAGCTACCATGCCTCTATCCAAATGCTCAAATGGGGAAACTCTGATGAAGATATGCAACACTCGCACACGAGGTGCTCAATCGACCCAATCGAGCTGACTGCCACATCGGGTCCAGTCAAACCTGTGCCCACCTACAACCACCTCCCGCTGACGGGCAGGAATTACGTAGGGCGTCCAAACGGACTAACTCGCTATTGAGTAGTGGCTCGTGCAGGCTATAGTCATAATCCATGCTCTCTCTCTCAGAACGGATAGACTCAAGATGCTCAACCTCTCACACCATGGTCAAAGAACTCACAACGACCACGGGACCACCGTCAAACCCCGACGGTTCCCAACAATACTAGCACTGGTCTAAACACAGCTACTAGACTCCACTCGGTCCCCCAGGCACGAGTGTAACAAAAAGTATCTGCCTGAATAAACCCAATCGATAGACCAGTAATCACTGGTACTGCCTGCTCTGCTGGTACGGTCGCATCCCAAGGTAAGTAACAGATCGGCATCGAACCGTCCGATCGCACACAAAAGTAAGTAACAGACTGGCCTCGATCCGTCCAGTCGCACACTAAAGTAAGTAACAGACTGGCCTCGATCCGTCCAGTCGCACACTCCGGAGTGGCACTCGAGGGGAGCGACCCACACGAGTAAAGTAACTCTGTCATCAGTATCACTAGTATCAAGTATCACGGTATCGAGTATCTCTGTAACCACTGTCTCATAATAGCAGGACTGGATCAAGACTATGATCAAAGTGGGAAACTCCGTCCCCTAACAAAACCCCGATCTGACGCAATAGTACTCAAAAAGTGGGAAACACCATCCACTAGAACAAATCTGATACCCAATCTGATGCAATAGTCAACATCCGGTCAACCGCCCAAAGTCCGCGGTCACCGCAATAACCCACAACCCACAATTGGGTAAATTAATCAAGATCCGGTCAACCGCCTACTGTCCGCGGTTGCCGCAATAACCCACAATCCACAATTGGGTAAATTAATCAAGATCCGGTCAACCGCCTACTGTCCGCGGTTGCCGCAATAACCCACAATCCAACATCAAGCACACCCTGTCTCTGACCCTAAGGTCCCAGCTACACTATCCCAAACCTCTGCTCGAACCCGAGCAACATGACTCAAAAGTCTAAATAAAAAGGAGAAAGAAAGCAATCATGGTTTCTCCTAAGTCAAATTCCAATATTTAGTGCAGCAGTAAAAGATGGCCTAACTATATGTCCATACACATATGTCCATACAAGCATGCATTTGTCCTCAAGAAGAATAAAGAAAATAAACCTCATGCCAAAATTATCAATGACCATACCTGTCCATAATTCTCAATCCATAATGGCTCCTCAGAGTAGAGCCTGCACATAACTACATAATCCTATCCCAATGCATAAACCATCCTCATAAAAGGTTATGTGCTAACATGGCATGATAATTAATCATATAGGGTATCCTTGCCTTAGATAAGCTTCCACTAATCATCAACATGACTATTTGATTAATACCATTGTCATACTGTGAATAATTCACTTGCAATTTCCATAAAATCCTCATTGTTAAACTTACCGATCAATCCCAGCTATTGTACCATTCACCTGCATGCAATGCTAACATATGAAAATTTAGAGAACCGTCCACCGGTTCCGGGAATAAGGCACCCACCTGAAAAGCTGACTGTCCAAAGCCCAACAGCTGAAAACACCAAATAACTCTAATCCCTTGCTCCAATAAGTTCAGCACACCCGTAACACTCCTGGCACAATACAAAGTCCACTAATTACACTAGGCTCCCAATTATAGCACTTAAAACCACATACAACCTCGAATTCTGAACTGTTAAATTATCACCTGCAGATAGTGCCCAGAAAATTCCAATAAAAATATCACAGCAATTCTTGCGTCGATAGCTTCGAAACGGTACCTTGCACGCCCAAATCAGAGTTTGGTAAGTCAAGATAAAAATTCGGCAAGGGGGTACACTCATACAAAAATCTGTGTTAAAACTGTACACTGTTCACTGAGAAAACAGTAATTTTCACCTCTGATGAAATCTCAGAAAAATCCAAGAAAAATACGAGCGCGTTCCTTGCGATCTGTAGATGAAAAAGTTGTACAAGCTCGTTTCCGGCTGACGCTTGTGCGCAAAGATATGGCCAAAAGACCTCGATGCTGTCCCACAAAGCCAAACAGAAAAAGGGTCACAGTGTTGCCTCGGGATCCGTGCCAAAAACTCGCAACGGGAAAGCGCGATCAATATGAAAGATGAAGCCCTACCTCTTAGGAGTCTGTCGGCGCAAGAATCACAGAAAAAGGAGCTCGGGGTAGCCCAGGGGAGCCAAAACACTGTCGCTGCGCCGAAGAAGAACACTAGAAAGCAACATCGCGCCGCACCGTAAAATGGGGAACCTCGGGATTCGTGCCCCCAAAAATCCCAAAACTCTGCAGGAAGATCAAGCACTTAGAGGTGAAAAACTTAGCTTAAGGGAGCTCGGGCAGAGGAGGTGTGGTTTGGGAGAAAAAGCCCCAAAACAGAGACTCGGGCTGCCTTTAAATAGGCTGAGGAAAACAATTGGGATAATTCCCATTAAGTCCGGATTTTCGGGCGCCCGGAAATTTCCGGGCGCGCACAGTGCGGCCCGGCCCACCACTTTCGGGCGCGCACAGTGCGGCCCGGTCCACCACACAGTCCAGTCCACTACTCCCCCGGGCCCCCACTGCACCCGGTGCACCTGCGCCCGCGAATGGCGACGCGACACGTGGCCCGGCAACCCGTGCACCACGCACGTCGCGCCGTGGACCGCGCACGTCGCGGCTGACCCGGGCCGTACGGCCACCTGCCCCGCCGTACGGCCACCCACTCCACCGGTTGCGTGGACCGGGAGCACAACACCGAACCAATCACCTCACGCCACGTGTCCACCCGGTCTACCGTGCACCCGGGCCCAATTTCAGTGGACCGCGCCTGCTGAACCGGCCAACCGGAGAGCGCCACGTGGCCTGCCCCCGGTGCACGACCTCCGCGGTGGACCGCGCGCCTGCCCGCGCCCTCAGCCGCCTGCCCGCGCCCTCAGCCGCCTGCCCGCGGCCGCCAAACGCCTGCCCGAGGCTGCGCCGCCGCCCGCCGACGCTGCCCGCCGCCGCCGGCCGCCGCCGGCGATCGCCGGAAATACTGTTCCGGCATGAACAGTACCCGCAAGCTCAAAAACAGTAAGTAATTAGCCCATCTTGACCGTTTTCGCGCGCTGATTCCAAATCCGGCGTCCATTTTGCCAAATTCCAATCCTATAATTTGCCGGAGGCTCCCGGAAAGGTATTTTTAGTCCGAATTCCGCGCCGGGCCTAAATTTGATATCCACTCCATGCGTAAACTCTTCTAAACATCCGATGGGGTCCCCCGATTACCTACGAGATCCATTTTAAGCCTCGAGTCCATCCCTTGTGTCCAAACTGGCGCGCGAACACCGCCGACATGCCACGTAGGCTTCCAGAAGCCGCTGGTCACACTGTAGAAGCCCTGCAAAGATCCGGGTCACCACATCCTCCCCCACTAGAAGAAAGTTTCGTCCTCGAAACTAAGGCAACTCCCAAGGAGTCCCAGAAACCAGGGGTCAATACTCAACACCGCCGTCTCCAGCTCCCAAGTCACCTATCACTCCCCGTGATTACTCCTCAGCAACAACAACAGCAACAACCAGTACGGCATAGCCCGATTGCGCAATTCCCTCACCTCACGAGTCGGAATTCGCAACGGCGTCCCTCGTACTCCAAACTCTCACAGACCCCAAAAGGAACGAGTCAAACACGGGCGAGGGGTCCAAAACATGACACTCCAGAGCTGAGACGCAGAAAAACCTCAAAAACTCCAACAAAAGGCGGGGGGAAAAGGAACAAACAGCCTGAGTAACACGCTCTAAAATCACTCCCAAGAGCCAGCTCAACCAAAGCGACCCGAATCACATCCACACAAACACCTGCACAGAAAAGGGGCCCTAACAAGCGGGGGTTCATACTCAGTCACCCTCAAAACTCAACCCAAGCGGATTGCTCAGCCGCAGCCTTTCATCAAAAGGGATCCTCAGGGACACAACTCAAACCCTGCACACAAGGATGGCCCCACACAGTGCCAGCTATGGAACCGTCAAACTCGACTCCCAAATAGCTCTTCTGCTCCAGGCATCCGCCACCACAGTGGCTCTGTCGGGGTGATACTGGATGCTCACAAAATCCAATGGTGGCTCTACAGCCACTACGGGAGGTATCACTATAACTCACAAATCCATCTCCCACCACTGACTAGGTTAGAATCGGCGCTGGTACCAATCTCATCACCCGGTCATCAAGCTCTGCTGGCACTATCCAGTCCAAAAACTCCTCACCCCAACAATGACCGTCGATCTCGGCCAGTCTTAAATAGCATCCACTTTGGCCGAATTTCCACCGCCGCCCCTTCGGCTAGAAGAAGTAATCCAGGAAGATATGCTCTCGAAGCTAAAACTTGCACCACAACGACATGGCAAAAAGCTTCTTCCCCACAGACCTTGTCACACCATATACAAATGCTGCACAAGCTCTAAACACTCAGGGAGGGGGGTAAAACCAAAATATTCCTGGAGGATGCCGCTATCAAACCGTTCAAGGCCAACTGAAACACAGAATTCCTCAATCTAGAGGTAACAGGGCATTAGTCAATCCATTGGCTTCACTGTACTCGTAATGCCCCTACTGTGTCCTGAACACCATCTAGACAATGCCCTCAGCTGAAATTCCCAATTGGCGTAGGCATCAAACAATAACTGCCGGAATATAGCTCCTTCAAAAGGTTCTAAATAATACCTGGACCTGCCTGGACTCCAATCCCAAAGGGCTCTCACCGTCGTGTATCAACGACGTGGCACTAGGTCAAACAGACCCTCTATCCAACAGATCCCTGCACCGGTGCGAGCAACTCGCCCATCTCTTACCGATAATCCAAGTGGTGCTACTGAGGTTGGCGCGGTTTCCAGAACCACGTCAACCGCAATCAAACTCTCCCTAACAGGTGGCATAATCATCAACTCGAGTGGACTCACACCCGGGATTTCGCAGCAATAGAAATATCCTTTGGTCCCGGCGCCACCATAAGCTCCTCTCACACAGTCGCTAAACCCTGTGTGCTCGAACAATCTCCCCATAACAAGCCTCCTTTGTCTGCCTCACAAAAGTCACAATCAGCACCCTCTCTGCACTTAACCATCCAGTGGTGCCGTGCCAACCAATCCCAAGCACTGGGTCAAAACATCGAACTGCCACCCATATCAAGAGGTTTGCTGGTATAACTCATGGTCTCAACGACACTTAACAAAACCCACAAGCCTCCTTCACATGCATAACACCGATGGTATTCTGTACCTCTAGTGCACGTGGTAATAACTCTGCCTTTAGTCCATGCCGGAAAGCGAGGTACACTAACTCCGACTGCTGTGATGAAATCACACCTGCAACAACCCGATCCACTGCCGTGGCACCCTCCAACCAGGCGGCACAAGCTCATCCACACGATGCAAGCGGTTGTCGCTTAGTCCATCAGAAAATATCCCATCAATCACAAGGGAGCACGACCTCTGTCTCTGCTCACGCTGAGGCAACAGATACGATCCTCCGCAGACAACAAAACCACGCTACCGTTGCGCTACTCTGATATAGACACTGATACTGCCATCGGGGTCCACCCAACCCCTGACGTCTCAGAAATCCACTTGGGTATCATCGTCATACGACCAAGCACGATTGATTCATGCAATTCCTTATACAATTATCCTTACTAAGCTCACCCCTCAATCCCATATGATACAATCAAAATATGCAAGTTATAAATCACAAAGGGTAGAATTCCCTTGGGTAAGCTTTGCATTAACCATCCACAAGGATATCCACCACCCAGGAAAGCTAAACGAAAATGCCTCTGCATGCCGATCTGTCCTCCATCATCTAGCGCCAAGCGCCTCCCTCCAGAACTCGCCTCTAGCGGCAGATCCCCATCCAAGGAACTGCAGTGTCCAGCTCCAAACACAATGCCTACTCCGGCGAGGCATCCACAGTCCAAAACCCGAACATGAGGGACCGAAAAGAAACTAAAGAGTATCCTGGTGCAATCCACTCCCAATCTCACTTATCCTATGTGCCTCGTCCCTCGAAACCTGGAGCACCAGTTCAACAACTGCATAAACTCTCTAGCACAGGGAGGCTCTCAATTGATCACTCCATCACCCCCAACCACGACTCTGCCTCCAAAGGCTCCAAGCTCAATCTTACGAGTCGGGGTGGTTCATCTGCCAAATCTGGCTCACTAAATCAAACATGCCCCACAGCTCCTCTGCTGTCAACCATCCACCCTACCTCAGTGCCTTGGCACTAAACATTGGCACGGAGGGGGCCACTCGCTCTATTGGCACTACAAAAATCCCTGCCGCTGAGGGTACTACATCCTGATGGTCTCAGAAGAAAAGTACAGTCGGGCTGCCCACTGCTCTGACAACTGCGTCACCAAACTAGCTGCTCACACTGCCGCTGATATGCCTCTGACAATCCTGTCATCTGGGTTCGGAGTTCTCTGACCTCAATCCGGGTATCCGGCCCAAAACCAACCGCTCAAGCTCAACTGCCATGACAGGATGCACAAGGGTCCCAAACCCAGCGTCGGGGAGACACCGCTCGCCACGACGAAACCACAAATCAGCTCACAACAACGCTCGACCCAATCCAGCGAAAGTCTAGAGCATGTCACCCATTCCATAGCGTTATGTTGTCTGCAGCCAACATAACTACTTAGGAGAATAAACATGCCAATCACTCATCCCGTCCCTCGGGAGAGGTGTAAAACTCAATCACGACTCTCGCTACAAATCACGACTCTCACGAAGTCATCCTAGGGTCCAACCACAAGCCTAGGGTTTCTAAGTCCACCATGACCTACAACCTAGGCTCTGATACCACCTAATCTGTCACGCCCCGGGGTCGAAACTGCGACCCGGGCTCGCCAACAGATCCGCCACCTATGCCAAACCCGCATAGGCGAAGCGTCCTACCTGCAAAAAGAACTACAGCTAACAGATATCAGAGCTAAAAGATAAAACTGCTGTAGAATAAAATCAACCACTGTACAACTGAAGATAAAACAATAAGGTCCATCTCCCAAAAATGATAATCATACATTAACCTCGAGTACAAAACTCACAGCTCAACAGGGAGATATCTCAAATAAAACATCAGTGTACAAGCTCTCAATACATCATATCCTCACTACATCAGTCTCTCAAAAGAGGAAATAAATCCCAATCTACCGACTATACTGAAGATCTCCTCCAAAGGGGGTACCGCTACTCTCCAAAGATGGGTCTGGATCTAGCTCGCTACTCCCTCACCACGCACAGCAACCACAGAACGGCAACACCCGCCAAGACTCTGCAAAACAAAGAGGAGAAATGACAAAAGAGGGAAAACCCCCAACGGGCGTGAGAACTACGCAATAAGGGAGTTCTCAGTGGGTATCGCCACTAGGCCCGACGATCTGCCCACCAAGACTACTAGAGGCAAAAGATAACCGATGCAGTAAAACTGAAAGAAGAAGCTGGAAACACTCTACAGCTACCATGCCTCTATCCAAATGCTCAAATGGGGAAACTCTGATGAAGATATGCAACACTCGCACACGAGGTGCTCAATCGACCCAATCGAGCTGACTGCCACATCAGGTCCAGTCAAACCTGCGCCCACCTACAACCACCTCCCGCTGACGGGCAGGAATTACGTAGGGCGTCCAAACGGACTAACTCGCTATTGAGTAGTGGCTCGTGCAGGCTATAGTCATAATCCATGCTCTCTCTCTCAGAACGGATAGACTCAAGATGCTCAACCTCTCACACCATGGTCAAAGAACTCACAACGACCACGGGACCACCGTCAAACCCCGACGGTTCCCAACAATACTAGCACTGGTCTAAACACAGCTACTAGACTCCACTCGGTCCCCCAGGCACGAGTGTAACAAAAAGTATCTGCCTGAATAAACCCAATCGATAGACCAATAATCACTGGTACTGCCTGCTCTGCTGGTACGGTCGCATCCCAAGGTTAGTAACAGATCGGCATCGAACCGTCCGATCGCACACAAAAGTAAGTAACAGACTGGCCTCGATCCGTCCAGTCGCACACTAAAGTAAGTAACAGACTGGCCTCGATCCATCCAGTCGCACACTAAAGTAAGTAACAGACTGGCCTCGATCCGCCCAGTCGCACACTCCGGAGTGGCACTCGAGGGGAGCGACCCACACGAGTAAAGTAACTCTGTCATCAGTATCACCAGTATCAAGTATCACGGTATCGAGTATCTCTGTAACCACTGTCTCATAATAGCAGGACTGGATCAAGACTATGATCAAAGTGGGAAACTCCGTCCCCTAACAAAACCCCAATCTGACGCAATAGTACTCAAAAAGTGGGAAACACCATCCACTAGAACAAATCTGATACCCAATTTGATGCAATAGTCAACATCCGGTCAACCGCCCAAAGTCCGCGGTCACCGCAATAACCCACAACCCACAATTGGGTAAATTAATCAAGATCCGGTCAACCGCCTACTGTCCGCGGTTGCCGCAATAACCCACAATCCACAATTGGGTAAATTAATCAAGATCCGGTCAACCGCCTACTATCCGCGGTTGCCGCAATAACCCACAATCCAACATCAAGCACACCCTGTCTCTGACCCTAAGGTCCCAGCTACACTATCCCAAACCTCTGCTCGAACCCGAGCAACATGACTCAAAAGTCTAAATAAAAAGGAGAAAGAAAGCAATCATGGTTTCTCCTAAGTCAAATTCTAATATGTAGTGCAGCAGTAAAAGATGGCCTAACTATATGTCCATACACATATGTCCATACAAGCATGCATTTGTCCTCAAGAAGAATAAAGAAAATAAACCTCATGCCAAAATTATCAATGACCATACCTGTCCATAATTCTCAATCCATAATGGCTCCTCAGAGTAGAACCTGCACATAACTACATAATCCTATCCCAATGCATAAACCATCCTCATAAAAGGTTATGTGCTAACATGGCATGATAATTAATCATATAGGGTATCCTTGCCTTAGATAAGCTTCCACTAATCATCAACATGACTATTTGATTAATACCATTGTCATACTGTGAATAATTCACTTGCAATTTTCATAAAATCCTCATTGTTAAACTTCTCGATCAATCCCAGCTATTGTACCATTCACCTGCATGCAATGCTAACATATGAAAATTTAGAGAACCGTCCACCGGTTCCGGGAATAAGGCACCCACCTGAAAAGCTGACTGTCCAAAGCCCAACAGCTGAAAACACCAAATAACTCTAATCCCTTGCTCCAATAAGTTCAGCACACCCGTAACACTCCTGGCACAATACAAAGTCCACTAATTACACTAGGCTCCCAATTATAGCACTTAAAACCACATACAACCTCGAATTCTGAACTGTTAAATTATCACCTGCAGATAGTGCCCAGAAAATTCCAATAAAAATATCACAGCAATCCTTGCGTCGATAGCTTCGAAACGGTACCTTGCACGCCCAAATCGGAGTTCGGTAAGTCAAGATAAAAATTCGGCAAGGGGGTACACTCATACAAAAATCTGTGTTAAAACTGTACACTGTTCACTGAGAAAACAGTAATTTTCACCTCTGATGAGATCTCAGAAAAATCCAAGAAAAATACGAGCGCGTTCCTTGCGATCTGTAGATGAAAAAGTTGTATAAGCTCGTTTCCGGCTGACGCTTGTGCGCAAAGATATGGCCAAAACACCTTTATGCTGTCCCACAAAGCCAAACAGAAAAAGGGTCACAGTGTTGCCTCGGGATCCGTGCCAAAAACTTGCAACGGGAAAGCGCGATCAATACGAAAGATGAAGCCCTACCTCTTAGGAGTCGGTCGGCGCAAGAATCACAGAAAAAGGAGCTCGGGGTAGCCCAGGGGAGCCAAAACACTGTCGCTGCGCCGAAGAAGAATACTAGAAAGCAACATCGCGCCGCACCGTAAAATGGGGAACCTTTGGATTCGTGCCCCCAAAAATCCCAAAACTCTGCAGGAAGATCAAGCACTTAGAGGTGAAAAACTTAGCTTAAGGGAGCTCGGGCAGAGGAGGTGTGGTTTGGGAGAAAAAGCCCCAAAACAGAGACTCGGGCTGCCTTTAAATAGGCTGAGGAAAACAATTGGGATAATTACCATTAAGTCCGGATTTTCGGGCGCCCGGAAATTTCCGGGCGCGCACAGTGCGGCCCGGCCCACCACTTTCGGGCGCGCACAGTGCGGCCCGGTCCACCACACAGTCCAGTCCACTACTCCCCCGGGCCCCCACTGCACCCGGTGCACCTGCGCCCGCGAATGGCGACGCGACACTTGGCCCGGCAACCCGTGCACCACGCACGTCGCGCCGTGGACGGCGCACGTCGCGGCTGACCCGGGCCGTACGGCCACCTGCCCCGCCGTACGGCCACCCACTCCACCGGTTGCGTGGACCGGGAGCACAACACCGAACCAATCACCTCACGCCACGTGTCCACCCGGTCTACCGTGCACCCGGGCCCAATTTCAGTGGACCGCGCCTGCTGAACCGGCCAACCGGAGAGCGCCACGTGGCCCGCCCCCGGTGCACGACCTCCGCGGTGGACCGCGCGCCTGCCCGCGCGCTCAGCCGCCTGCCCGCGCCCTCAGCCGCCTGCCCGCGGCCGCCAAACGCCTGCCCGAGGCTGCGCCGCCGCCCGCCGACGCTGCCCGCCGCCGCCGGCCGCCGCCGGCGATCTCCGGAAATACTGTTCCGGCATGAACAGTACCCGCAAGCTCAAAAACAGTAAGTAATTAGCCCATCTTGACCGTTTTCGCGCGCTGATTCCAAATCCGGCGTCCATTTTGCCAAATTCCAATCCTATAATTTGCCGGAGGCTCCCGGAAAGGTATTTTTAGTCCGAATTCCGCGCCGGGCCTAAATTTGATATCCACTCCACGCGTAAACTCTTCTAAACATCCGATGGGGTCCCCCGATTACCTACGAGATCCATTTTAAGCCTCGAGTCCATCCCTTGTGTCCAAACTGGCGCGCGAACACCGCCGACATGCCACGTAGGCTTCCAGAAGCCGCTGGTCACACTGTAGAAGCCCTGCAAAGATCCGGGTCACCACACTATCTCCCAAAATCAGATGATACAAATAGAAGTCCACCTATACAACATCTACAAATCCAAATGGGAGATAGCTAACAGGAAACATAACCAACTCCCACAATCCGGGATTGTACATCTACCTCTCTCTAAAGTAACAATGCTGGTAGGGAACTATCACGCGACTCCCTGTCCTCGATCCGTCCAGTCAAGCCCAACAGGAACGGAAGAAAGCCTCAGCAACCTGTCACCGACAGAGGGTGTGAGAACTACATCCTACAGTAGTTCTCAGTGGGTACCGTCTCCAAGAACCACGGTCTGCCCACTAAGTCTACTAGAGGCATAAGATAACAGATAAGACTGATAATGAAAATAAGCTGGAAAAGAATCTACAGCTATCATGCCTCTAACTACTATGCTCAAAAGGAAGAGACTATGGATGATGGTATGCAGCCACTCACTGCTGACAATATGTCACAAGTACTATGCCCAAGACACTCTACTATGACACATGCTATGCCAACACTCCCTCAGTGTAACCCATATCTCATCGACTGCCCCACAGGGTCCAGTCAAGTCAAGCCTGCGCCCCCTGGTGTATCAACCAGGGTGTCCAATCAGACAAACTCGATATCTCACACAGTGACCCCATGGTTGCTCGGCCAGGGGTATCAAGCGACCTCTAGTATATGAACTAGGCGCATCATCGCAGCCTCGTCAGGCTCGGTATCATCATCGCAGCCTCATCAGGCTCGGAATCATCAACGCACCCGGGGCGTAGCTCGAGGGGTGCGACCCCACCGAACTCAAGTATCTCAACAGTTACACTGTCTCACAAGTGGCTCCTGCAGGCTATAGTCCTCGATCAAACAGATCAGTATCTCGATGCTCAAGCACAACTCAGTCGGAGAACCCTCCACGACTCAATCTCACAACACTGACCCGCTCAACGAAAGTACCACACAGCTGGGACCACCGTCTCTCCCAACGGCTCCCACAAGAACACCCACTCAACTCAACACACAACTCATGGCCGGAGATGCTCCACAGCCAGATCTACGAAGGGTCCGAAACCCCAGGAGACTAACACCTACGCCCCCAAGAAAGAGAACAGCCCTTAGAACCCAGATCACTCGAATCCGCTCGGGTGGATAAGTTTATAAGAAACCATGTCATTTATTTCAGAAAACCATTCAATCTGAGAGAAATCCATCTTTTAATGATTTTTAGTCTTTTTAGGAAAACCCTTTGAAATCAAGTTTTATGCCCAAGCCTCGAAGAGCTAATGCCCTCGTCCTATCAAACAAGAACAGACTCAGGCGACCTTGCGAGGCTTGGAAGAAACATTGGGTGACTAAAATCATGTGTTCGTCCAAAAAGGTTCTGGGTTCAAGGTCCTGCTAACACAAGTGCACCACGATCACAACACGGTGGTGACGAGAAAAAAAACAGCGGAAAGTAAAACCCCGGGACCACCGTTTATCTGAAACGGTTCCCCACGCACTAACACTGGCCTAACCCAGCCACCAGACCCCACTCGGCCCCCCGGCCCGAGTGCAACACCCGTCCCACAACACTCTGACCACTCAGCCCACTACCCGGGCGAGGAACACTATGTCCAGAAGAATATGCACGGTGTGGGATGTCTAAAACATAAAAGAACCTAGCCCAGATTAAGGTTCTCTATTGGCCTGGTCAAACACATGCACATATGACGGGGGTGCTAGTTAAGTTCCAAGAAAACACTTAAACTAGCATGCAATCCTATCACAATAGAATTAGAAGGAAGTCCGTAGACTTGGAGAGAAAAACCAACCCACCTCAGAATGCCACCAATTGCTTGTCGCCACTTGCAATTGGGCTCAGCGGGACTTACCTTGCCTCCACGAGGTCCGCACGCAAAACGGAGCACGCTGCGTCCAACCACACGACCGCGCGCTCCGCGGATGTCCCGAAACAAGCCGGCAGGTCCACGCGACGGAAAACCAGCAACCACCCCCGGCGGAAGCCAAAAAAACAGCACTGCAAGCTGCCAGGAGCGAAGAAATCGCAAAATCAATCAACACAGTCAAAACCGAGCATCCGACGGCGAAAAACAGCTTCCGTCGGCGAAAGCAGCCTCCGTCAGCGAAAACCAGCGCCCGACGGCGAAAAACAGCACGCGGCGGGGAAAAACAGCTCCGTCGGCGAAAAACTGCGCCCGACGGCGAAAAAAAGCACGCGGCGGCGAAAAACAGCTCCGTCGGCGAAAAACTGCGCCCGACGGTGAAAAACAGCACGCGGCGGCGAAAAACAGCTCCGTCGGCGAAAAACTGCGCCCGACGGCGAAAAACAGCTCGAAAATCAGCTTGCGAAAATCCTGCGAAAACCGCTCGCGAAAAACCGCTCAAAATCTGCTTGACGGCGAAAAAGCAGCAGCCGACGACGAACACCGCAGCCGACGGCGAAAACAGCGGCCGACGGCGACCAACGGGCTCCGACGGCGAAAACACGGCACCGGCACGCAAACCGAGGAGTCGCCCGTCGTCCGGGAGCACGCCGAGCGGCGAAAAACTCAGCCGCGCGACGAGGGAGGCCCGCCGCACGGCGCCAACCCACGCAGCGCCGCACAGCGACCTGCTGCGCGGTGCCGGAGCGCGCCGCGCAGCGCCCGGCGGCGCTGCGCGCGGGCCCGCGCGCAGCCCGCTGCGCTGCTCGCGGCCGCGCGCGGCAGCGCGCCCGCGCAGGCCCCCGCGCGGCCCGCGCGGCCCGCGCAGGCCCGCGCGCGGCCCTGCCACGCGCGCCTGCGCGCGGCCAGGCAGTGCCGCGCGCGCCTGCGCGCGGCCCTGCAGCGCCACGTGCAGCACTTTGCTGCACGCGGCACCGCACCCAGCGGCACGCCGCCGCAGGGTGCTGCCAACAGCAGCACCCTGGCGCCGCACGTGCGCCGTTGCGCACGCGCGCGGCCGCCGGCGACGGAAAATCTAAAAAGATATATAAAATCCCCAATAAATCCAATAAAACCCAAAATCCAGTTTTTAGCTTTTGAAATCCAATTAAAAAATCCCCAAAGCTCAAAAACTGCACAAAACCTCTAAAAACCCAAAAATCTGCAATTTACTTACCTCGCCGACGCTCGCCGCACGCCCACGGCGCTCTCTCGGCCACCAACGGGGAGTCCAAAAATCCAAGAATGCTCCAATCCCTCTTCTTCTTCCTTTTTCCTCTCTTTTCTTTTCCTTTCTTTCTTTCTCTCTTTCTTTCTTTCTTTCTTTCTCTCTTTTTCCTTCTCTGCTTCACCCCAAAGCAACAGGGCCCTTTATATAAAGAAAACAATTTAATTAATTAATTAACCTAATCCAAAAACCCAACTCCAAATCACTTTTTGCCTTCGGGCTCTCCGCCGCTGTCCGGAACCTCCCGAACTCCGCTGTAAATCGAAAATACACGCGCTCATAGCTTTTTCTCTTCAAAAAGCTCATCCGTTGAGTCGGGGTGCTCAAATCAATTACCGGCTCCAAAATTGCCAGTTCCGACTCACTTTTTGCCTCCGGCTCCTCCGCGTCAGTCCGGAACCTCCCGAACCTCGCTGTAAATCGAAAGTACACGTGTCCACAGCTTTTTCTCTTCAAAAAGCTCAACCGTTGAGTCGGGGTGCTCAAATCAATTACCGGCTCCAAAATTGCCAGTTCCGACTCACTTTTTGCCTCCGGGTCCTCCGCGTCAGTCCGGAACCTCCCGAACCTCGCTGTAAATCGAAAGTACACGTGTCCACAGCTTTTTCTCTTCAAAAAGCTCAACCGTTGAGTCGGGGTGCTCAAATCAATTACCGGCTCCAAAATTGCCAGTTCCGACTCACTTTTGACTCCGGATCCTCCGCGTCAGTCCGGAACCTCCCAAACCTCGCTGTAATCTGAAAGTACACATGTTCCAAGTGTTCCTGAATTTCCGGCACTCCACGGTGAAGTCGGAAATTTCCAATCTTATCCTCAATCGGCCTATAAGGCCCGGAAAAACCCCGAATCGAGCTGGAGCTTCCGCGTTGATCCGAATCAACCCGGCATCAACTGTAAACTCAGATGCAACATGCTCAAGGCAACCCTCTGCTCCAAGTCATCTGTGTGGTCGGCGCGCTATCCAAAGACCCGGTACTCTACAATTTTTGCCGCCGGGGCCTTCTTGGTTTTAACCATTGACGTCCCGAGTGGGCTACCGGTTGAGGATTGAGTTTTGTTGGATTTCCGTTAGCGGTTTTGGGTTCCGACGGAGTTCGCGACGAAATAGTCGCGGTCCGGTTGTTGTTAATCTTCGATGTTACCGGTTTGAGCTAAGTGTGCGGTGTTACTTGACGGTTTTGATTTGTTGGACTTTTCCGTCGAAAAGAGTAAATTGGGTCTTGTGTTTTCGGATGTTAGTACACGCTTTTGACTATAGTTATCCGTGCGGACTTTCTTTAGGTCCAGACGCGCAGCGGGGGTGCGCAAAGGATTCGGGTGTTCCGATCTCTCTTCAAATAGGTGGGTACGGTTGCTGTAAATACAACCAGTGCAGTAAGTGCATCTATCGTCATTAAAATGCTCTTAATTTATCTAACAAAGTAGATGGACAGTTTAACCTTTCGCATAATTGTGTTTTTATCTAACAATTGAAGCTGCTACGGTCGCGGTGCTCATGACACGCCGATCTCGGCAAATCCGTTTTCGGATGCTGCACGTACACAGGCGGATTGGCCTCCGCATGGGTGTACTTTTCCGGAAGAGTGGTCTCTTATGACCCGTGTTCCTCACAAAAGTGTGGGTGCCGTGAGGACCTCTTCGCACCCGCTGAAAATAGCACACCAGCACCGCGAAGAGGTTAAAAGCATCAAAGTAGGTGTTTGCGCACGAGGGGAGACTTTAGTCTCTCCGACAAATATTCTGGGGTTGGTGCCCAATTTAATTGATAATTCTGGGGTTGGTGCCCAATTTAATTGATAATTCTGGGGTTGGTGCCCAATTTAATTGATAAATCTGGGGTTGGGGCCCAGCTTAATATGTGCAGGGTTTTAGCGAAATGGTTCCGGTGTATTCGGTTTGCTCCTTATTTCCTTATTGATATTAGACATCTACTTTGTTTGTCACTGACATTACCCACTCCATGACAGGTGTTACGAGGTGCATTAGCCGGGAGGGCGGTGAGACTGCGTCGCGAGAACCGTAGTCAGAACACTTAGTTTTTATTATCTCATTTCTCTTACGCTTAATTTAGTTAATTTGCTTGTGGGTCGTAATATTCGTGGACATGTATTACTTAGCGCTGTGGATGAGGTGTACTTTTATATTTCGGTTCTTTTGGTGATGTTTTCTTATGCGGCACGTTTTCATGATAAACCAAATGACTTCGAAAAGGTTTTCTCAAAACGAAGTGCCGTGTGGGCACGGGTTTTGCAACCGCTGGCTTTATCCTTTCTAAACACTGATGCCGCTTTAATATTCCGCTTGATGATGTATGTCTATTGTATGGTTGATGGTTGGTGTTTGATGTATGTTGTTGTAAATGAGACGCCGTGCATATATAAAGGAGACTCTGTCCGCGGGCAGGGAGAATTTGTGTATGTGGCGGTCTGGCACGCACCGGGGATGAGGTTTAAAATACCTTGTTAAGAAAAAAAAAAAAAGATACACGCAATTTTCCGCTCTGATAGACTCAAAAACCCCCGGGGGCGTGACAGATTAAATGGTATCAGAGAAAAACAACCATAACCATAGTAGACGTGATCCACATCCACAGTGTAGGGTACCACAAGCAAATTAGACGTGAGATAACCAAGGTATAGGTGCGTAGTACGTGAGAGTACGGGGAAAAGGGGAACGTAATGTAGGTGTAATCGTAAGACAGGGTGTTAGGGTTATAACCTTAGGGTTAACGTGGTTTCTTTGTCTATAGCGGACGATGGCCCGGACTAGATCGTCCACCGAGAATGCGGACGCGGACAGAGTGACCCCGACCACCGCAGAAAACCAGCTCCTCCGACAACAACTACGGAAAATGGCCGGGCAATTAGCGACGCTGACGGAGCAGGTTCGTCACCTGACGCAGCAACAGGCAACCGCGCCAGCCGAGCGCGATCCGACCCCTCCGCCCGAAGCCACCGCACCCACTACGGGACCGCAAGGGACGGGTGGCACGACGACGGAACAGCCCCCATCCCCAAGGGATGTACCTACTCCGACGACCACGGGGCCCGTGGTGGGGGCGACAGCAGGGGAGGTAGGAACGACCCCTACTCTCGGGGGATCCGCCGCTGTAGGAGGGATTACGGAGCAACGAACGACGCGAGAAAGGGTCAGGACGAATTTGACTAGGTTCAAGAAGCATGACCCTCCCACTTTTGAGGGAGAGACGACCGATCCATGGGTCGTCGAGAAATGGGTAGACACCATGGAAAAACTCTTCGAGGACCTACTGATGGAGGAACACGAGCGGGTTCCACTAGCCGTTCACTTCCTCGAAGGGAATGCACGCATCTGGTGGAAGACGGTACGCCCGGACCCGTCAACAAACGACCCGCTACCGACATGGACGACCTTTAGAGAGGAACTTTTTGACGCTTTCTTCTCCGACAGCGTCAAGCGGCAATTGGAGGACGACCTGAAGAACATTAGACAAGGGAACCGCTCGGTCATGGAATATCAAAGGGACGCGAAACCACCTCGGGGACCGTGCGTAATCTGCAAGGGTGCTCACCCGGTGGCAGAATGTACGTGGAGGTACCATTACTGCAATCCGTGCGGCTTACCGGACCACTCCCGTGCCTTCTGCCCACAGGGGCCCATCCCCGCCGCCACCGCGCCACCGCAGCAGAAAGGACCAGAGAGTGCTGCGGCCCCCGTTCAGCCAAAGGATTCGCCTGACGACCAGCAATCCGCAGACTCCTCAGACGTCAAGTCCCTTCCCCAGCACGCCGTACGACGCTGGCCCAAGGGCTGTGGACGGACTCCCCGGGATACTACAGTGGAGGACGCGACGTCCCAGACCTAGTAACGGCAGGTAGTTTGTGGTTTCACTTTTCCCTCTTAGATTAGGAGCACCGGTCACACCTTAACTTGCTACCCCTGTTAGACTCTCTCTCTCGCTCTCTCTCTCTAGAATCCTTAAGTACTAGGCGAAGCCTCCCCCGGCCGATGTGCGCGGGCGAGCTTCGAAGCATAGGAGAACCCTGTGTACTCGGGGCTCGTTAAGGGCCATGCAAGGAATAAATAGGCTCCACCCTATGCCTTGCAGCCGAGAACCCAATGGGCCGATAGGTAGTTCAGGGCCGCTCCCCAGATAAGGATCAGCGGTCCCGTAGTAAAGGAATTTCCGGATGTGTTTCCGGCAGAACTCCCCGGAGCGCCGCCGGAACGAGAAGTCGACTTTCCTATTGAACTACTTCCCGGCACCAAACCCATCACCAAGGCACCGTACAGGATGGCCTTCGCGGAGCTGAAGGAACTCAAGGCACAGTTGGAGGACCTTTTGGATAAGGGCTTCATCAGGCCTAGCGCGTCACCCTGGGGCGCGCCCGTCCTGTTTGTGAGGAAGAAGGACGGAAGTCTCCGATTGTGCATCGACTACCGGGAGATAAATAAGGTCACCGTTAAGAACAAGCACCCCCTGCCAAGGATCGACGACCTCTTCGACCAACTATAGGGGGCGACGGTGTTTTCAAAGATTGACCTGCAGTCGGGCTATCATCAGGTCCAGGTCAAGGGGGAGGACATCCCCAAAACGGCTTTTCGGACTCGCTACGGTCATTACGAATTTACAGTAATGCCGTTCGGGCTCACGAATGCCCCGACGGTGTTCATGGACATGATGAACAGGGTATTCAAACCCTTCCTGGATTTATTCGTGGTGGTCTTCATCGACGATATCCTCATCTACTCCCGTACAGACGAGGAACATGAAGAACATCTGCGCACAGTCCTCCAGACCCTACGGGAACAGAAACTCTACGCCAAACTCAAAAAGTGTGAGTTTTGGCTCCGAGAGGTTGGCTTCTTGGGGCACGTAATCTCAGCGGCTGGAGTCGCAGTCGATCCGAAGAAGATAGATTCGGTGACGGACTGGTCCCAACCGACGACGGTAACAGAGGTTCGAAGCTTTCTAGGATTAGCCGGGTACTACCGGCGCTTCGTGGAGGGTTTCTCCAAGATAGCCACCCCCTTAAACTGCTTGACTAAAAAGGGGGAAAAGTTCATCTGGACGGACAAATGTCAGAGGAGCTTCGAGGAGCTCAAGGATAGATTGACGCGAGCCCCGATTCTCGCCCTGCCAGAACCAGGGGAGGATTATGAAGTGTACTGCGATGCGTCGCGAAATGGACTGGGTGGAGTACTCATGCAACGGGGAAAGATTATAGCCTATGCGTCAAGGCAGCTCAAGGAATACGAGCGAAACTACCCCGTGCACGATTTGGAACTCACAGCGGTTGTGTTCGTCCTCAAGCTTTGGAGACACTACCTGTATGGGGCACACTGCAATGTGTACTCAGATCATAAAAGTCTTAAGTACCTTTTCACCCAAAAGGAGTTAAATTTGTGACAAAGACGGTGGCTCGAGCTACTGAAGGATTACGATTTAACGATCCACTACCACCCGGGAAAGGCAAATGTGGTGGCCGACGCCCTGAGCCGTAAGGGGCAGGCCGAGAAGGCAGGGGTAAGTGCCATCACCCAGCAAGATAGTCTGATTGCGGAATTTTCACGATTAAGACTAGAAGTAGTACCAGCGGGTACAGTCGAACAACTTCTAACACTGGTGGTCAGACCTACCCTGCTTGACAGAATTCTCGAGGGGCAGTCGACTGATGACCAACTCCAGCTGGTGCGAAGTAGAGTAACTGCCGACCAAGAAGGTGATTTCACAGTAAACTCCGACGGCACGATACGATTTCGGGGACGAATCTACGTGCCGGATCTACCGGAACTCAAAGAGGAAATCCTGCGGGAGGCGCATAACGCTCCATATACAGCGCATCCCGGGGGAACAAAGATGTACAAGGACGTCAAACAGACCTTCTGGTGGCCCAAAATAAAGGGAGACGTGACTCGGTTTGTGGCACACTGCCTGGTGTGCCAACAGTGAAGGCCGAGCACCAGCGTCCAGCAGGAAAATTGCAACCCTTACCGGTGCCCGAGTGGAAATGGGACATGATTATCATGGATTTTGTGACCGGGTTCCCGAGATCGTCACAGGGACACGATGCAACATGGGTAATCGTGGACCGTTTGACGAAATCGGCCCACTTTCTGCCCATACATACGACGTGGGCGCGGGAACGACTGGCGCAAACCTACATCAACGAGATAGTAAGGTTGCATGGGGTGCCGCATCCATCACGTCGGACAGGGACACGCGATTTGTGTCAAACTTTTGGCAGAGCCTGCAGCGAGCAATGGGAACCAAGTTGCACTTTAGTACGGCTTTTCACCCGCAGACCGACGGACAATCAGAGCGGGTGATACAAATTGTGGAGGACATGCTTCGGGCATGCGTTTTGGACCTGGGCGAAGGGTGGGCACGGTGTCTGCCCCTAGTGGAATTTGCCTACAATAACAGTTACCAGGCCAGTATTCAGATGGCACCATACGAGGCCCTGTACGGGCGCCGCTGTCGGTCTCCAATATGCTGGGACGACTTGGGTGAGCGTAAGTTTCTGGGCCCAGATCTGGTGGAGGAGACCGAAGCAAAGGTGCGATTGATTAGACAAAGACTACTGACCGCCCAGAGCAGACAGAAAAGCTACGCGGACAACAGACGCCGAGACTTAGAGTTCATGGTGGGTGAACACGCGTTGCTCCGAGTTTCGCCCTCCAAGGGGAACCGACGCTTCGGCATAAAGGGAAAGTTAAGCCCAAGGTACGTAGGACCGTTCGAGATCCTAGAACGCATAGGACCGGTGGCGTACCGATTAGCCCTGCCGCCAAATCTCGAACGAGTCCATAACGTATTCCCTGTCTCCATGCTCCGGAGGTACCTAGCTGATCCCTCTCATGCCTTGGATGCCTCCACCATCGAGTTACGAGAGGATTTAAGCGTCGAGGAGACGCCGGTGCGGATTCTGGCAAGAGAGGACAAGAAGATGCGCAAACGAACAATCCCCTATGTAAAGGTCCAGTGGAGCAACCATGAAGAGCGCGAGGCGACTTGGGAACTGGAATCGAAGATGAGGGAATGTTTTCCCGAATTGATTAGTGGGGTTTGTATTTAAGTTTCGGGACGAAACTTTTTATAAAGTGTGAGTGGTGTAGTAATCCGGCCTTTCGGGGTATTTTTGACTTACGTGTAGTCATTTAAGCCTTTAAGTGAAATAAAATTATTCAATTCTTAAAAGTTGGCCATTGTGGGGTGCTAGTATTTTTCTGCGAAAGAGCGCGGAAAAAGAAAGCCGACGGTGCGATCGGATCTGAAATCCGATATCGGGATCCCCCGGAACGGGATTCAAAGTGATACGGTGATTAGTCGTGCATCGGAATCCGTGCAAAATATCTTGCACCCGTTAGAGATAAGGTGGGTTATCTCGTAGGGGATAATTAATTAGTTAATTAATTATCCCAGACGGAAAATAATAATTCTCTTACGTACGAATTAAAGAGAAATTAATTAGAGATAAAGTGCGACTATATAAGGGATCCCGATTAAAGAAAAGAAAAGACGGAACCCTAACCGGAGGAGAAAAGAGGAAAAGAAGGAGGAAGCGGAGGAACCCGATCGCCCTGATTCACGTGCCGGAGATCGGAGAACGAGACGCCATCGTCTACGGGGAGCAGATCCGGGTCTCCAACGCCGAAAGGAAACAAGATCGGTTCTTTAATTCCGATGGATTGAGGTTAGTGGTCGTTAATCTTTTTGTAGAATTAATCGGGGGTTTTTCGTGTTCTCGTAAGGTCGTTTTAATTAGTACATCGATCGCGGATTTTCGTCGGGTTTTGATCCATGTTTTATTCTCGTTCTTGATCGAGGGTGATCGATGGTTTTTATCGAGTTTAATAGATGATTTTTAGTCGGTTTCTTTTTATCGGACTTGGTCGAAAATTCGATCGGGGTTCCGATTTATGTTTTGGTTGTTCGTGGATCAACGGTTTGGCCGTTAGATTTACCGCGGATTTATTCGGAGATTTTTGGGGATGTTTCGTTGGAACATAGTGGGTTAACGGGAGGCCGCCGTCGCCATTGTTAAACGGGAGGCCGCCGCCGTCGTTACCATGGTCGCGGGGTCTTCGCCGGAGTCGCACGGGAGCGAAAACGGAGAAAAAATCGCGAAACGGGAGCGAAAACGACGAAAAAAACCGCAAAATTAGGGTTTACTGTGCTTGTCCTTACAGCACGGTCCACGGGTCCAGGCGTGCACCCGGTGCATGCCCTCAGCGTCGGAAGCACCAGACCCGGTACACGGTTTCGTGCACCGGCCCGGCCCAAGGCGCGCGGTGCACGCCTCATGCATGCACCCGGCGCAAGCGCTTGCGGCCGAAGGGCAAGGACCCGGTGCACGCTCGGGTCGTGCACCGGCCCGGCCCGAGATGCGCAGTGCACACCTCCTGCGTGCACCCGGCGCATGCCGCCGCCGCCTGACGCCGTGAACCCGGTGCACGGTTGCCCCCGTGCACCAACCGACAGCCCGAAGTTCATTTGCTCCGTTTGGGTCCGTTTTTCCACCGTTTTGAGCGCCGTCTTTGCCGTTGGGATCACAATCTCCGTGGTTTTCTTGGCATGGCAACTTGGGATCTTTTTGGTCACTGTTTTATTTTGTTGGGTGCCGATTTCACCGACGCTCCGCGCCTCGACGAAATTGTCGGGGGCGCGCCGTCGGGTCTCTTCTCTCATCATTTTCGCCGCCGGGGCCTTCTTGGTTTTAACCATTGACGTCCCGAGTGGGCTACCGGTTGAGGATTGAGTTTTGTTGGATTTCCGTTAGCGGTTTTGGGTTCCGACGGAGTTCGCGACGAAATAGTCGCGGTCCGGTTGTTGTTAATCTTCGATGTTACCGGTTTGAGCTAAGTGTGCGGTGTTACTTGACGGTTTTGATTTGTTGGACTTTTCCGTCGAAAAGAGTAAATTGGGTCTTGTGTTTTCGGATGTTAGTACACGCTTTTGACTATAGTTATCCGTGCGGACTTTCTTTAGGTCCAGACGCGCAGCGGGGGTGCGCAAAGGATTCGGGTGTTTCGATCTCTCTTCAAATAGGTGGGTACGGTTGCTGTAAATACAACCAGTGCAGTAAGTGCATCTATCGTCATTAAAATGCTCTTAATTTATCTAACAAAGTAGATGGACAGTTTAACCTTTCGCATAATTGTGTTTTTATCTAACAATTGAAGCGGCTACGGTCGCGGTGCTCATGACACGCCGATCTCGGCAAATCCGTTTTCGGATGCTGCACGTACACAGGCGAATTGGCCTCCGCATGGGTGTACTTTTCCGGAAGAGTGGTCTCTTATGACCCGTGTTCCTCACAAAAGTGTGGGTGCCGTGAGGACCTCTTCGCGCCCGCTGAAAATAGCACACCAGCACCGCGAAGAGGTTAAAAGCATCAAAGTAGGTGTTTGCGCACGAGGGGAGACTTTAGTCTCTCCGACAAATATTCTGGGGTTGGTGCCCAATTTAATTGATAATTCTGGGGTTGGTGCCCAATTTAATTGATAATTCTGGGGTTGGTGCCCAATTTAATTGATAAATCTGGGGTTAGGGCCCAGCTTAATATGTGCAGGGTTTTTAGCGAAATGGTTCCGGTGTATTCGGTTTGCTCCTTATTTCCTTATTGATATTAGACATCTACTTTATTTGTCACTGACATTACCCACTCCGTGACAGGTGTTACGAGGTGCGTTAGCCGGGAGGGCGGTGAGACTGCGTCGCGAGAACCGTAGTCAGAACACTTGGTTTTTATTATCTCATTTCTCTTACGCTTAATTTAGTTAATTTGCTTGTGGGCCATAATATTCGTGGACATGTATTACTTAGCGCTGTGGATGAGGTGTACTTTTATATTTCGGTTCTTTTGGTGATGTTTTCTTATGCGGCACGTTTTCATGATAAACCAAATGACTTCGAAAAGGTTTTCTCAAAACGAAGTGTCGTGTGGGCACGGGTTTTGCAACCGCTGGCTTTATCCTTTCTAAACACTGATGCCGCTTTAATATTCCGCTTGATGATGTATGTCTATTGTATGGTTGATGGTTGGTGTTTGATGTATGTTGTTGTAAATGAGACGCCGTGCATATACAAAGGAGACTCTGTCCGCGGGCAGGGAGAATTTGTGTATGTGGCGGTCTGGCACGCACCGGGGATGAGGTTTAAAATACCTTGTTAAGAAAGAAAAAAAAAGATACACGCAATTTTCCGCTCTGATAGACTCAAAACCCCCGGGGGCGTGACACTTGATGACTAACATACTTATGATATTTGGAATTTAATGCTTAGATGATATGTGAATTGCTTTGATTGCTTATCTCAATACATATCTGATTTTATAAAGTCATGGTGAGTATAAACTCTATCTCTCTGTTTGATTTTTGAATGTTAAATTCTTGAGGTATCTAACGATTTTCTTTTGTCAAGAATTATTTCTTTTGCAGAAAGTACAAACGTCTAAGTCTAGAGTCTGTTTTAGGAGTTTATCTCATGTATTCATTTTTATTTGGATCTTAATTGTAAGTTTTTGTTGTATGGTGATAACAACAAAAATATCTTTTTGAATTTTCTTTAAGTGGATTTTTGTTTTGTCACGAAACAGCCAAAGGGGGAGATTGTTAAGAATTTTATTTTGGCGTATTTCGTGAAGTGGTTAAGTCTTGAAGATTGAAGATGAAGATGTTTGGATCATATATCTCAATCTCAAGAAAGAAGAATTCAAAAAGATCAGGTACATTTAACTAAATAAGTTTGGTGATCCGAATACTTCTTATAGTGTAGAAACACTTGGATGGATTTTTAATGCATAAAAATCAAAAAACTGGACTGTTACATGTTCAGGATCCGGATCAGGACATTCCAGTCCGGACCCCGAACGTAGGTAAGTTCATGCGGAATTTCAGTCCGGATCGCCCCTGTTTCAGTTCGGACCCCGAACATAGATTCTGCAGAAATCGTATCAACAGTCCGGACCGTGCATCCTTCAGTCCGGACCCCGAACATAATCTTTTCAGGAATTCTCTGAAAAATGATGACAGTCTGGATCAAGCTAAATCCAGTCCGGACCGTCGTGCGGGAAAAAACTCTGTTAAGTCAGTTTTTGATTCTTATCTTCTTCCAATAGTTTCTAACCTATAAGTAAACCCTATTTTTCATCTTTTAGGGTACGACCGAAAATTAGAAAAACCTACATATAGAGAAGAAAGGGAAAAACTAGATCTATTCTATGTTTTTTCATCTATATTGATTAATTTGATTCTAGAATTTCAAACTTAGATTTTGAGTAGAATCAAATTAATGAATACTTAGATGGTATTTTTGATCTATCTTTGATCTAAGTATTCGGTGGATTTTCACCACCAACAAACAACGATTTACCAAAAATCGGCACGTGGATTCGCGTGGCCTTGTGAACTCAAGGTGCTACCGCTCTCGTGGATTCGGAGCGAGGTACGTTCGTGTGATCGATACGTACTACTTGGTGGAGACCGTGGATAAGGTTAGACGTCATGGACTCAACATTGGACGCCGTGGATTCGGCGTTGGACGCAAATCATGGATTCGAGGCGCGTTGCGGAGCGAGCGGAGAAGATCAACTTGGAGCGTAGTTTTTACTCTGGTTTGGAGTTTTCCACGTAAAATCTCTACGTGTTATTTACTTTTTCCGCATTGGATTTTTGTTACGCAAAGATTTTGGAGTGTTATTGTTTACACCTATTCCCCCCCCTCTAGGTGTTTTTTCCTCTAGTTCAGATCCATATTTAACATAACCCACAATATATATATATATATATAGTAGAGCTTAATACTTTAAAAAGCACAAGCCAAACTATGCTTGTGAATTTTTTTACCATGGATATGCATTGAGATTTGTGCAATTATAAAGTCAACTAAAGAGAGAGAAAGAGAAACTACAATTACACAAATCTCAATACAAATCCAATAGTAAAAAATTAAAAGTATGGTTGGGCTTGTGCTTTTAAAAGTATATAAGCTCTACTATATATTATATATATATATGTTCTAATAGATATGTATATATATATATATATATATATATTATATA
>CM055063.1:48162962-48169541 GCA_029204045.2 Tillandsia leiboldiana | reverse complement strand
ACCACGGGGCCCGTGGTGGGGGCACCAGGGGAGGTAGGAACACCCCTACTCCTCGGGGGATCCGCACGCTGTAGGAGGGATTACGGAGCAACGACGACGCGAAAAGGGTCAGGCGAATTGACCTAGGTTCAAGAGCAGACCCTCCCACTTTTGAGGGAATACGACCGATCCATGGTCGTCGAGAAATGGTTAGACACCATGGAAAAACTCTTCGGAGGACCCTACTGATGGAGGAACCCGCTGGGTCCACTAGCCGTTCACTTGCCTCGAAGGGAAGGCACGCTCTAGTGGACGCTAACGCCCCGCCCCGTCACAACGCCCGCTACCGACATTGAAGCCTTTAGAGAGGAAACTTTTTGACCTTTCTTCTCCTGACAGCGTCAAGCTGCATTGGAAGGACGAACTGAAGAACACTTAGACAGGGAACCGCGCGGTCAGGAATATCAAAGGGCGCGAACCACCTCGTGGACCGTGCTAATCTGCAATGTTGCTCACGCCGGTGCAGACTGGTACGTGAGTTACCATTACGTGCAATCCGGCGCTTACCGACACTCCGTGCATTCTCCCACAGGCCCATCCCCGCCGCCATCCGCGCCACCGCCGAAAAGGACCAGAGAGTGTCTGTCTGCCCCCTTCAGCCAAAGGATTCGCCTGACGACCAGCAAGCCGCGACTCCTCAGACTTCAGTCCCTCCCCAGCACGCCGTACGACCTGCCCAAGGGCTGTGGACGGACTCCCCGGGATACTACATGGAGGACGGCTCCCAACCTAGTAACAGCAGGTAGTTTGTGGTTTCACTTTTCCCTCTTAGATTAGAGCACGGTCACACCTTAACTTGCTACCCCTGTTAGACTCTCTCTCTCGCTCCTCTCTCTAGAATCCTTAAGTACTAGGGAAGCCTCCCCCGTCGATGTGCGCGGGCGAGCTTCGAAGCATAGGAGAACCCTGTGTACTCGGGGCTCGTTTAAGGGCCATGCAAGGAAAATGGCTCCACCTATGCCTTGCAGCCGAGAACCCCATGGGCCGATAGGTCGTTCAGGCCAGCTCCCCGAGATAATTATCAGCGGTCCCGTAGTAAAGGAATTTCCGATGTGTTTCCGGCAGAACTCCCGGAGCGCCGCCGGAACGAGAAGTCGACTTTCCTATTGAACTACTTCCCGCACCAAACCCATCACCAAGGCACCGTACAGGATGGCCTTCGCGGAGCTGAAGGAACTCAAGGCACAGTGTGGAGACCTTTTGGATAAGGGCTCATCAGGCCTAGCGCGTCACCCTGGGGCGCGCCCGTCCTGTTTGTGAGGGAAGGACGGAAGTCTCCGATTGTGCATCGACTACCGGAGATAATAAGGTCACCGTTAAGAACAAGCACCCCTGCCAAGGATCGACGACCTCTTCGCCAACTATAGGGGCGGTGTTTTCAAGAGATTGACCTGCAGTCGGGCTATCATCAGGTCCAGGTCAAGGGGGAGGACATCCCCAAAACGGCTTTTCGGACTCGCTACGGTCATTACGAATTTACAGTAATGCCGTTCGGAGCTCACGAATGCCCCGACGGTGTTCATGGACATGATAACAGGTATTCAAACCCTTCCTGGATTTATTCGTGGTGGTCTTCATCGACGATAATCCCATCTACTCCCGTACAGACGAGGAACATGAAGAACATCTGCGCACAGTCCTCCAGACCCTACGGGAACAGAAACTCTACGCCAAACTCAAAAAGTGTGAGTTTTGGCTCCGAGAGGTTGGCTTCTTGGGCACGTAATCTCAGCGGCTTGAGTCGCAGTCGATCCGAAGAAGATAGATTCGTGACGGACTGGTCCCAACCGACGACGGTAACGAGGTTCGAAGCTTTCTAGGATTAGCCGGGTACTACCGGCGCTTCGTGGAGGTTTCTCCAAGATAGCCACCCCCTTAAACTGCTTGACTAAAAAGGGGAAAAAGTTCATCTGGACGGACAAATGTCAGAGGAGCTTCGAGGAGCTCAAGGATAGATTGACGCGAGCCCCGATTCTCGCCCTGCCAGAACCAGGGAGGATTATGAAGTGTATGCGATGCTCGCGAATGGACTGGGTAAGGTGGAGTGGTGAAGTACTCATGCAACGGTAAGATTATAGCCTATGCCAGGCAGCTCAAGGAATACGAGCGAAACTACCCCGTGCACGATTTGGAACTCACAGCGTTGTGTTCGTCCTCAAGCTTTGGAGACACTACCTGTATGGGGCACACTGCAATGTGTACTCAGATCATAAAAGTCTTAAGTACCTTTTCACCCAAAAGGATTTAAATTTGTGACAAAGCGGTGGCTCGAGCTTACTGAAGGATTACGATTTAACGGACTCCACTACCACCCGGAAAGGCAATGTGGTGGCGACGGCCCGGAGCGTAAGGGCAGCCGAGAAGGCAGGGGTAAGGCCATCACCCAGCAAGATAGTCTTGATTGCGGAATTTTCACGATTAAGACTAGAAGTTAGGTACCAGCGGGTACGAGTCGAACACTTCGACACACTGGTGGTCACGACCTACCCTGCTTGACAAATTCTCGAGGGGCAGTCACTGATGACCAACTCCAGCTGGTGCGAAGTAGAGTAACTGCCGACCAAGAAGGTGATTTCACAGTAAACTCCGACGGCACGATACGATTTCGGGGACGAATCTACGTGCCGGATCTACCGGACTCAAAGAGGAAATCCCTGCGGGAGGCGCATAACGCTCCATATACAGCGCATCCGTGGAACAAAGATGTACAAGGACGTCAACAGACCTTCTGGTGGCCCAAAATAAAGGGAGGACGTGACTCGGTTTGTGGCACACTGCGGCCTGGTGTGCAACGTGAAGGCCGGACACCAGCGTCCAGCAGAAAATTGCAACCCTTACGGTGCCCGAGTGAGAAATGGACATATTATCATGGATTTTGTGACCGGTTCCCGAGAGTGTCACAGGGACACGATGCAACATGGGTAACGTGGACCGTTTGACGAAATCGGCCCACTTTCTGCCCATACATACGACGTGGGCGCGGGAACGACTGGCGCAAACATACTCAAAAACGATAGTAAGGTTGCATGGGGTGCCGCTCCATCACGTCGGACAGGGACACGCGATTTGTGGTCAAACTTTTGGCAGAGCCTGCAGCGAGCAATGGGAACCAAGTTGCACTTTAGTACGGCTTTTCACCCGCAGACCGACGGACAATCAGAGCGGGTGATACAAATTGTGGAGACATGCTTCGGGCATGCGTTTTGGACCTGGGCGAAGGGTGGGCACGGTGTCTGCCCTAGTGGAATTTTGCCTACAATAACAGTTACCAGGCCAGTATTCAGATGGCACCATACGAGGCCCTTAGGCGCGCGCTGTCGGTCTCCAATATGCTGGGACGACTTTGGGTGAGCGTAAGTTTCTGGCCCAGATCTGTGGTGGAGGGACGACGAAGCAAAGGTTGCGATGATAGACAAAGACTACTGACCGCCCAGAGCAGAACAGAAAAGCTACGCGGACAACAGACGCGAGACTTAGAGTTCATGGGGGGTGAACACGCGTTGCTCCGAGTTTCGCCTCCCAAGGGGAACCGACGCTCGGCATAAAGGGAAAGTTAAGCCCAAGGTACGTAGGACCGTTCGAGATCCTAGAACGCATAGGACCGGTGGCGTACCGATTAGCCCTGCCGCCAAATCTCGAACGAGTCCATAAACGTATTCCTGTCTCCATGCTCCGGAGGTACCTAGCTGATCCCTCTCATGCCTGGATGCCTCCACCATCGAGTTACGAGAGGATTTAAGCGTCGAGGAGACGCCGGGTGCGGATTCTGGCAAGAGAGGACAAGAAGATGCGCAAACGAACAATCCCCTATGTAAAGGTCCAGTGGGAGCAACCCATGAAGAGCCGCGAGGCGACTTGGGAACTGGAATCGAAGATGAGGGAATGTTTTCCCGAATTGATTAGTGGGTTTGTATTTAAGTTTCGGGACGAAACTTTTTATAAAGTGTGAGTGGTGTAGTAATCCGGCCTTTCGGGGTATTTTTGACTTACGTGTAGTCATTTAAGCCTTTAAGTGAAATAAAATTATTCAATTCTTAAAAGTTGGCCATTGTGGGGTGCTAGTATTTTTCTGCGAAAGAGCGCGGAAAAAGAAAGCCGACGGTGCGATCGGATCTGAAATCCGATATCGGGATCCCCCGGAACGGGATTCAAAGTGATACGGTGATTAGTCGTGCATCGGAATCCGTGCAAAATATCTTGCACCCGTTAGAGATAAGGTGGGTTATCTCGTAGGGGATAATTAATTAGTTAATTAATTATCCCAGACGGAAAAATAATAATTCTCTTACGTACGAATTAAAGAGAAATTAATTAGAGATAAAGTGCGACTATATAAGGGATCCCGATTAAGAAAAGAAAAGACGGAACCCTAACCGGAGGAGAAAAGAGGAAAAGAAGGAGGAAGCGGAGGAACCCGATCGCCCTGATTCACGTGCCGGAGATCGGAGAACGAGACGCCATCGTCTACGGGGAGCAGATCCGGGTCTCCAACGCCGAAAGGAAACAAGATCGGTTCTTTAATTCCGATGGATTGAGGTTAGTGGTCGTTAATCTTTTTGTAGAATTAATCGGGGGTTTTTCGTGTTCTCGTAAGGTCGTTTTAATTAGTACATCGATCGCGGATTTTCGTCGGGTTTTGATCCATGTTTTATTCTCGTTCTTGATCGAGGGTGATCGATGGTTTTTATCGAGTTTAATAGATGATTTTTAGTCGGTTTCTTTTTATCGGACTTGGTCGAAAATTCGATCGGGGTTCCGATTTATGTTTTGGTTGTTCGTGGATCAACGGTTTGGCCGTTAGATTTACCGCGGATTTATTCGGAGATTTTTGGGGATGTTTCGTTGGAACATAGTGGGTTAACGGGAGGCCGCCGTCGCCATTGTTAAACGGGAGGCCGCCGCCGTCGTTACCATGGTCGCGGGGTCTTCGCCGGAGTCGCACGGGAGCGAAAACGGAGAAAAAATCGCGAAACGGGAGCGAAAACGACGAAAAAAACCGCAAAATTAGGGTTTACTGTGCTTGTCCTTACAGCACGGTCCACGGGTCCAGGCGTGCACCCGTGCATGCCCTCAGCGTCGGAAGCACCAGACCCGGTACACGGTTTCGTGCACCGGCCCGGCCCAAGGCGCGCGGTGCACGCCTCATGCATGCACCCGGCGCAAGCGCTTGCGGCCGAAGGGCAAGGACCCGGTGCACGCTCGGGTCGTGCACCGGCCCGGCCCGAGATGCGCAGTGCACACCTCCTGCGTGCACCCGGCGCATGCCGCCGCCGCCTGACGCCGTGAACCCGGTGCACGGTTGCCCCCGTGCACCAACCGACAGCCCGAAGTTCATTTGCTCCGTTTGGGTCCGTTTTTCCACCGTTTTGAGCGCCGTCTTTGCCGTTGGGATCACAATCTCCGTGGTTTTCTTGGCATGGCAACTTGGGATCTTTTTGGTCACTGTTTTATTTTGTTGGGTGCCGATTTCACCGACGCTCCGCGCCTCGACGAAATTGTCGGGGGCGCGCCGTCGGGTCTCTTCTCTCATCATTTTCGCCGCCGGGGCCTTCTTGGTTTTAACCATTGACGTCCCGAGTGGGCTACCGGTTGAGGATTGAGTTTTGTTGGATTTCCGTTAGCGGTTTGGGTTCCGACGGAGTTCGCGACGAAATAGTCGCGGTCCGGTTGTTGTTAATCTTCGATGTTACCGGTTTGAGCTAAGTGTGCGGTGTTACTTGACGGTTTTGATTGTTGGACTTTTCCGTCGAAAAGAGTAAATTGGGTCTTGTGTTTTCGGATGTTAGTACACGCTTTTGACTATAGTTATCCGTGCGGACTTTCTTTAGGTCCAGACGCGCAGCGGGGGTGCGCAAAGGATTCGGGTGTTTCGATCTCTCTTCAAATAGGTGGGTACGGTTGCTGTAAATACAACCAGTGCAGTAAGTGCATCTATCGTCATTAAAATGCTCTTAATTTATCTAACAAAGTAGATGGACAGTTTAACCTTTCGCATAATTGTGTTTTTATCTAACAATTGAAGCGGCTACGGTCGCGGTGCTCATGACACGCCGATCTCGGCAAATCCGTTTTCGGATGCTGCACGTACACAGGCGAATTGGCCTCCGCATGGGTGTACTTTTCCGGAAGAGTGGTCTCTTATGACCCGTGTTCCTCACAAAAGTGTGGGTGCCGTGAGGACCTCTTCGCGCCCGCTGAAAATAGCACACCAGCACCGCGAAGAGGTTAAAAGCATCAAAGTAGGTGTTTGCGCACGAGGGGAGACTTTAGTCTCTCCGACAAATATTCTGGGGTTGGTGCCCAATTTAATTGATAATTCTGGGGTTGGTGCCCAATTTAATTGATAATTCTGGGGTTGGTGCCCAATTTAATTGATAAATCTGGGGTTAGGGCCCAGCTTAATATGTGCAGGGTTTTAGCGAAATGGTTCCGGTGTATTCGGTTTGCTCCTTATTTCCTTATTGATATTAGACATCTACTTTATTTGTCACTGACATTACCCACTCCGTGACAGGTGTTACGAGGTGCGTTAGCCGGGAG
>CM055063.1:48150462-48155462 GCA_029204045.2 Tillandsia leiboldiana | reverse complement strand
CTATTCTATATTTCCTTGAAAAAGGTGCTCTTAACGGTGGCTCTGATGGGTGGTTTTGCTAGAATAGGGAATAATGAGATCACCATTTTAGGAAATGATGCGGAGATGAGTACTGACATTTATGAAACTCTTTGACCCCCGAATTTGGAGTATCCTACTTTCACGTGATTCACAGGGTTCAACAAGCAATCGATATTTCACGATCAAAGGTGTAGTACTGCTTGTAGTAGCCACTGTAAGCTTCCTGGAAATAGAAGGCGTTGAGAACAAAGAAATTGTTGGAGTTACCATTTATATCTAACACTAATATGATTGGTGTTAAGAAAAAACCTCTTGCGGGAAGGCTGGCTAGAGATTTCTTGTAAAAATACTAGTTCCTTTCAGTTCATAATGAGATGAGAATAGTTCAATTTTTATTCTATGGATTATTCCCCTTAGTACTATGCGCAGAAGGGAGGAGCCATATGAGATGAAAATCTCATGTACGGTTCTGGAACGGAGATTTTTTGAATAGAATGAACGACCGTAACGGATGTTGGCTCAATCCGAAGGAAATTATGCGGAAGCTTTACAGAATTATTATGAAGCTACGCGACCAGAAATTGATCCCTATGATCGAAGTTATATACTCTATAACATAGGCCTTATACACACAAGCAATGGAGAGCATACAAAGGCTTTGGAATATTATTTCCGGGCACTAGAACGAAACCCATTCTTACCACAAGCTTTTAATAATATGGCCGTGATCTGTCATTACGTGCGACTATCTCCACTATTCTTCGGAGTAATGAGACTATTCCAATTATGATATTCGTGAAGAAAGAATCGCAATAAATGCAAAGATGGAACATCTTCGATCCGACATTGAAGGATTTGAACCAAGATTTCCAAATGGATAGGATAGGGTATTAGTATATCTGACACATAATTTAAATGTAATAATTTGTCCTCTAAAAAGGGAAATATTGAATGAATAGATTGTAAATTATGACATTTTGGTATTTCTTTTTCTTCGGGAAAAGATACTAATCGCAGCGAGAATGGAATTTCCACAATGACCGCAAAACCTTCTGATATCATCTGAGAAAAAAAATGAGAATAAAAAAAATTGTTGTGCCCAACGAATCGATTTTGGTTAGAAACACAAAAATTTGGATTTATTCATATACTACTTCTTTATTTTATCCAAATCAAATTTTCAATTTGATTTGGATAGAAAGGGATAATATGTTTCCACATTAACGAAAGAAAAGAATTTATTTCTATCTAAAAGGATTCCCCTAATTTATTTATTCCTATATCCAATTGAATGGATACACCATTAAATCTGTATCATTTACCAAAATAAAATATAACATAGCATATGCATACATCTTTCGGCTTTCATATACCGAAAATGTCATAGAGTGTCCAATATTTGTTTTACATCTTCCATGCGAAAATATTCAATTCTCATAAGATCTTCTTGACTGTTACTCAAAAGGTCCAATAATGTATGTATACTAGTGAAGGCCCGCGCTGCGCCGCGGGTAGAATTTATTTAATAAATATTATTTTTTATTTCATTTTTTTTGTTAACTATTACCTAATCTACAAAATAACCTTGTAGTTAAAAGGCAACGCAATTGTCAAAAGGCAACGCAATAGTCTACCGAGTTCATCCAGAGTTAACAGGCAGGGAAAATAATAAATGTTTACGAAACGCAAAACATGAAATATAGCCAAGAAGATGTTAAGCAAAAAAACAAAAGGTGAGAAGAGAAGAAGAGACAAATGTAGCTTAGAAAGAAAAGAATAGTAAATTTTAGATACATAAACAGCAAAGAGAATGGACACATTTCATGAGAGGAATGCAGCTTGCAGAGAAGAGAAGAATAGGAAAAAACTTACACATCGACAATAGAATCCATTTTGTATTTGGGGAACGACAACAATATTTACAAATGATTAGCAAAGTGCGGTAACATTCACGAACTTACAAACATACAGAAGGAACATAAACTTACAAATTGACAATAGAATCCACTCTGCATTTGGAGAACGACAACAACATTTACAAATGATTAGCAAAGTGCGGTAACATTTACATTCAAAAATTATACTAACTGGAGGTTGGGCAATATATTTTAGGATTAAATTAAAATTTTTAGGATCAAATGTAAGTTGGGTAACTTATTTCTTTTGTATTTGCCAACCAGGAACAATTCAGCAGAATTAGAATCAATAGTAGCCGGGAGAAGAAGCAGCATCAGTAGTTGGAAGCACCAGTAGTTGCAGCAGCTGTTTTTTGATCAATTCTTCAATTTTATCGTCATCTTCTTTTTGTTCTTCTCGTCCTTGTATTCTGTTACCATCAGCAGGTAGAGAAGCACCCTGCAAAGTAAGTTAAAAATAATTTCAGTGATTTTAAGTAATTTTCTAAATATAAGGATCAAATTTCCATATATTTGGAGATAAGTTCTTTTGTTCAGGAAGTGATGCACTCAAAAGAATTTGAAGTTTAGCAGGTTATTAGAAATTGTTTAGTTTGTTGTTTAGTAGGTGACGCAGAGAGAGGACCAGTTCTGTTCTTTGTTTTGGGGTACTTGTTGAAGCAGTCCACTTTATATGCAATAGAACATCAAGAAAGTTTTATTACCATATACTAAAGGGAACCATGAAAAAAAATTAATTGAGCAGAATAAAATTTTATCTCTAACAACTTGGTAACTATTCAATTTGTCCACATAAATTACTTTTCTTATCTCTATTACTTCTTCCCAATTAGAAATAAGTTGAAGTTTAATCCGTATATTTGTATTTTTATTATATTTGCAGGATTACTTTAGATGAAATGACTGAAACCCAATTTAAAAAATCCAATTTGAGCAGAAGCTAGAATGGTACTCACAAGTGCGACCAAATCAGGCTCCAACCCACATTTTTGCATGAATGTTCTTCAATTACTGCTCCTTAAAAGACATGTTTACGATGTAATGTCACACTTAAATGATAAAGTGCGTCCTACCTGACATATTATTCCTTTAAGGACATTATTTTTAGAGCACACAAGTTACAGGTAGATTCCCCAATTAATGTTTTTTTGTATTTGTCTTGTAAGTTCATTCATTTTCCATCTTGAGGGAAGTATTGCACTCCCTACATATTGATTGGTGTTCTGAGTTGACGCTATTAGAATAAGCATAGTATTCGAGATCAGAATACAGCATTTCAACCAAGAAAACCTGTGAGCATAAAGTCTCCAATCAAACAATCCAATTTACAGAGACTTAATAAGCATATGCATAAATAAGCGCAGAATTAGTGCAAGGGATGAAAACTTACTGTTTATTGAGAGCGACATATGAGTTTAACTTTTTAACCTGTAAAGAAGTCAACCTTCCAATTAGTAGAACGTAAAGTTACAAATAGAACTACCAAAGAAGAGGCCAGAGTAGACCTTTTAGATACTATATAATTTTATGAAATAATAGCATTGATTGTTTTTTATCGTTCATCATTTTGATGGTTTCACGAGTATTTCTGCTCTCCTCCTCCTTCATCACTCTTTCAAACTCTTTGATAAGTCTAGAAAACAACCAAAACAGGGAATTGGCACCAGAAAGGAAATGAATGCGAGAAAATGCATCAACTCTAGAACTATGTAAGTGAAAGAATAAAAGAAACTACATAAATAATCAAATTTTAGAAGATAAGGCAAGAAAATTGCTGCAGGCGTACCTCTTGCATTCCCGCATCTTATCAGTAAGTAATGACTCATTTGTTATATTTTATCCTCGCTAACATATTAGTTTCAATATAATGAAAATCCGTACGTACTAAATTCAAAATATGGATATCATAGACCATGCGTGTTGGGTTTCAAATCAGATGATTGGAATCCGATTGAGGATTTCAAACTTCTTAACTTTTTTTTTTTGTTAGTTGGAACTCAACCAATTATCACTTAAAGCTGTTAGTATCATCTTTCTACTTGACAAATTGGTCCAAAAGCTATGTTATTAATGAGGGTAAGTTGTAATTGATGTTTGACTACTGCTCTAGTACCATACCAAACAGTGCTAAGTTGCTCTAGTACCTTGATTACACATCATCGCCATCTTTATCTTTGCATCCGGTCCACTGTTTATTAGCATAATATAGCAACTGTGGAAACCCAACAATGGGTTCTAGCTCTGCATAAAGGTGCAGAATTAAAGCATGGAGTGAAGCATGGGCGGAAGCTCTGCATATAGGTGCAGTAGTTCAATAGGTGCAGAATTAAAGCTAGGATTGAAGCATGTTAAGCTTTGTAAGCTCTGCACCTATATTAAAGCATGGGTTGAAGCATGGATCAAGATAAAGGAGTAAAGCATTGTAAGGTCCTCATATAGGTGCAGAATTAAAGCATGGAGTGAAGCATCGAGTGAACAGAATTAAGGAAGTAAACCATTGTAAGCTCTGCCAACGGGCTGCAGTAGAAAGCATGGATTGAAGCTTACTAATATAGAATAAAGTAGTAAAGCATTGTAAGATCTACATATAGGTACAGTAGATGCATGGATTGAAGCATGTAATGAGGCTCTGCATATAGGTGCTGTAGTTCAATTAGGTGCAGAATTAAAGCATGTATTGTAAAGCATTGTAAGTTCTGCACCTATATTAAAGCATCCATGCTTCAATCCATGCTTCTACTTCACCTATATTAAAGCATGGATTGATTAAGAAGAATGCAGTAGAAAACATGGACTGAAGCTGAGTAAAACGAAATAAAGAAGTCAAGCATTGTAAGATTTTTATATAGGTGCAGATTTACAGTATGTAGTGAACAGAATTGAAAAAGTAAACCATTGTAAGCTCTGGCAAGAAAAATAAGTAGAAAGCATCGATTGAAGCTTACAAAACTGAAATAAATAATTAAAGCAATGTAAGATCTTCATATAGGTGCAGATTTACTCTAAGCCAGCAAGAAAGAACACTAAAACATCTAAAAATCCAGCGACAACATTGTTTACAAA
>CM055063.1:48091238-48150362 GCA_029204045.2 Tillandsia leiboldiana | reverse complement strand
TGTGTGAAACATGCGTAAACTACATTACATATTGAATTCAATAAAGATTAAATATAAAGAAGTTATTCCTAAATTTAATTGCACATACAATGTTAGTCCTTACACTAACTACAAAGATCTTATTACTAAAACGTATAAAATTGTCAGGTATAAGTGTAAACAACAATTTGATAATTTGTTTATATGACCGGCTCTACCATATTCAACTTGGAATGATTAAGTATACAAATCCTAAATAAATTTATAATGTAATCCTAATCTTCTAATAAGTAACTATAGAAATAAACAGTTTGGAAAACATGTGCATATCCATTATTGTAAGTAGAAGAACGTAGATAGAAATAATAAAGAGAACATAAGCAAAACAATAGAGTATATAATAAATATAAAAGTAAATTAAATTTTACGTTGTATGAAACCTTGAACGAATAATTTATAGGACAATGGTATCTTTTGTTTCAAATTATATACATATGTATATTGAGGTGTAAGTTTTAACTATATGAAATTAGACCATCGAAAGTAAGCAAATGAAAATAACGTACCTACTCGAAGCGAAGTAGATAAATACCGACTAATTCACCCTGCACCAACCTCCAATTACTTGACTTCAACAAATTGCTTCCTTACTTCTGTTTTTTCTGTAGTAAGACAACATAGTAGTTAAAGTAATAATATTAACAATATATGTAAGAGAAAAAGAACAATATTGAAAGAAAAAAAAAAGTAGGAACAATTTGTTTTCCTCAAAGCATCTTACTATGGCAAAAGCGAAATACCATATGTATATTCAAAGAGAACTATGTAGGTAATTATGCGAATGTAAAAGGACAACGAATTTTACCCAAAATTTTCTTAATTAAACTAAGAATAAAATAATTCTCTGTATCAAAGAGCAAAATATTGAAAATCATCTCTTTTATGTATAATAAGTATGAAAATAGGGAGAACAGAAATTGCATGTAACAATAAATAGAAAATGCAGAACAAAAAGAGAGAAACTGAGTAAGTTGTGCTGGACAAAAAGAAGAGAAGTCACGATACAGTACAGCAACTTTAAGAAGATACATTGAGAATAAATAAAAATTTACTACATATATAAATGTATAGATTATTTACAAAGTAGGTTCGAAGTAAATAGGCTCCGATAAACAAAATGAACATTCCTAATTGATTGTTTTAACAAATACAATGGCAATTCCTAACTAATTGTCCTAAGAGGATTGCCAAAGTTTGTTTTGTAACTGTACAGGTATCACTAGCATTAAGAAGAAAAGAGAAATGAATGTAAATATGTGAACAAACAGTATTTGCAACAATGTATCCTTAAAGTTCCAATCTTTAGATTATTACATGCAGTCTATAATAAATGTATGATATTATACAGTAGGTTTCGAATCATCTAATTCTTAACTCTCTTGAATACGATTGCCAAAAGCTAATCTCTATATATAAACTTTACATACACTTTTTTTTCCAATTATTTGTTTTAAATTAATTACAATTTTCCAGCTTTCCTTCTCATTAAATTGGTATTTTAAAAATTATTATTTTCTGGTTTTAATGAAATAAATGGTAAATGTAGAATAATAGGATATTAAATTGAAATGTTTATTTCATATTAATTTGTACATTTCTGGCTTATCATGGTAATTGGATAAATGGATGAACAAATATTTTGAATCCCATGTATACATATAATAATTAAAGGAGTTCGAAAGGTGTATGCACTGTTTTCTGAAAACGGGGGAAAACACCTTTTTTTTCCCTATATATGCATAAAAATCCGGGAAAAGGAAGAAACTTACAAATTCCATCAAAACAACGAATAGTTAAGTGTAAATCTTTTTTTGACCCAACAAATTTTCTTCCAAATTCAATTTTTTCCCCACACAAAATCATTAGGATAGGTAACAAAATAACTTTTTGAACCCTAAACTAAAACACGTCAAGTTAAATATTAAGCTATCATCATATAACGCATGACCTACTGGTGGAGGTTCTCTGTTAAATGTAAAGCCTTAAAAACTAAAGTAAGTATCATCACATATACGCTCTAAAACTGGTAAAAAAAGAAAGCAACATGTAAATCATACAGAAGCAAACACCAATCAATATTTTCCTTTCACAATATTTGAAAACTCATTTCAATCAAAGCAATAGATTTCAAAATGATGAACACGGGAAGAACTATATAGACAACAATATGTAGAAACCAAACAATACTTACCTCTTTTTGGCACAACAATATTAGCAAAGTTTGGAAAAACATTTCAAAGATTAGGCTGAGATAATATGAAGACTAAATCCAAATAAAATAGATGGTAGAAGGCACAATTATTTTGCAAATCATGACTGTGCAAACAACAGTTGGTTGGCAAAGCATTTAGTAAATAATTGGTTTTTTATGTCGCCACAATTAAAGACCACCTGAATAACTGCTCAACTTTTAACAACACAACGAAGGATTTTAAGTTAAAGACACATGAAAGTACCAATATACCTAGCAAATAATGTTGTTTAAAGCAGAGACATGTATATATTTTCTCTAATCATTAACTGAACACCCAAGGCCATTCACAATAATGTTCTTTTGTATGTATCATCATAGCTCAAAACAAAAGAAAAAGATAATAATATCGAAAATTCAATTCAATCAAATGCACATATTTTAAAGATGACATATAGAAAAGTATAGGAATTATCATTTATAATGAAACAAATTGGAAACCCTATTCCATGAAAGTTATATATTTCAAAATTAATAACCATAGCAAGCAATATGGTATTCACTTCAACTTTCCAACATGAACCTCAACTAACATAAATGTAAAGTTAAGCACATTCATAATTTGTAGTTTAGCCTGCATATATAAAATGAAGTAAACATCATCACATATATGTTCTCAAACCCGGGGGGAAAAGCAAGGAACATGCAAATTCCAAAAAGATATTTACTCCTTTATTGTTTTCCTTCTACACAATATGGAACATAGAAATGATAGGCTATAAAACAAAAAAGTCCAACAATCATAAAGGGAATGAAAGTTCAACACCAATTTACTATACACAGGGATAACAAAACGGAAACATAGATATAGTTTTCCAACTTATGCTTTGGTTTTTGGAAGCCATTATTTTTAACTTGTTAATCAAATACGTGTTAAATTGTCGAACAATATCATATTAGTTGAAATGCTAATGCGACATCAATTTGTTCAATTTTGATTTTTCATAATACTAATTAAATGAATGCCAACATGTCAAACAGTATGATATTGTTTAAGGAAAAACACGAATTTTTAAGAAAAACTTAAGTTAAGAGTAAATACCACATTTTTAAAAATAACCAACATTAGAGAGAAAACACGAATGTTTAAGAAAAAACTTAAGTTAAGAGTAAATACCGATTTTTAAAAATAACCAACATTAGACTGCAAAAACGAATACAATATGGTATTCACTTCAACTTTCTAACTTAACCTCAAACTAACATAACACATTCATAATTTGTAGTCTAGCCTTACATATATAAATGAAATAAACATCATCACATATACGTTCTCAAACCGGGGGGGGGGGGGGGGGGGGGAAAGCAAGGAACATGCAAATTCTAAAAAGATATTACTCCTTTAATTTTTCCTCGTACACAATATGAAACATAGAAATGATAGGCTATAAAACAAAAAAGTCCAACAATCATAGAGGGAATGAAAGTTCAACACTAATTTACTATACACAGGATATAACAAAACAAAAGCATAGATATAGTTTTCCAACTCATGCTTTGGTTTTTGGAAGCCATTATTTTTAACTTGTTAATCAAATACGTGTTAAATTGTCGAACAATATCATATTAGTTCAAATGCTAACGGGACATCAATTTGTTCAATTTTGATTTTTCATAATATTAATTAAATGGATGCCAACATGTCAAACAATATAATATTCAGTTTAGTCTCCTAACCCAAACCATTGGAGTTCACCTCTACATACATAAACAGTTTAGCTTCCCAACTTGAGTCTTTGGAGTTCATCTTTATATACATGAATATGAAAATAACCACCTTCGAGTTTAGAATTCATCTTGACATACATAAACTTAAGGCAGGTACATTTGACATCTCTTTGCAATTTAAACAACTCAATCAAATTATCTCTCGAATTTTATAAGCAAATTTTTGTAAACTAATCCTATTGGAGCTTATCTTTATATCCATGGGCTAGTTAAGTTTAGTTTTTATGTAATTAGAACTTCAACCTTTGGAGTTCATTTTTACATACACAAATCTAAAAATAACCACCTTCGAAGTTTGGAATTATCTTCACATACATAAACTTAAGATAGGTACATCCGACATTTTTTTGCTTACCTCTTGAATTTTATAAGCTCATTTTTGTAAACTAATCCTGTTGGAACTTATTTATATCCATGGCCTACTTAAGTTCAACTTTTATGTAATTGGAAATCAACACTTCTTACAATTTAAGAAATCCAATCAAATTATCTATTGAATATTATAAGCCCATTTTGTAAAATGGCCCTTCTGGAGCTTGTCTTTATATCGATTGTTATTTCAAGTTCAACTTTTATGTAATTAGAACTTTACAAATTACCGTTCCATAAGCTAGTCTTTGAGTAATTAATATAATAGGTCCCCTTTGAAGCTAGTACTTGTAGTTAACGTGATGCTAATTTCAAGTTGCAACTTAGGAAACCCAAGATAACAACCTCTGGAGTTTACCACAATTAAATTAATAACCTCGAACCCAATAAAAATTATCTATTTTAAACATGGCATGTAGAAAAGTATAGGAATTATCACTTTCGATGAAATATTGAAAACCCAACACAATCAAAGTCACACATTTCAAAATTGATGAACAGAGATAGAAGTACACGGACAGTAATATTCAAAAACCAAAATTTATTATCATCACAGAAAATTCCAAAGTTTGGGAAAACAGTAAAATGTTTGGCTCAGATAATCTCAAGACTGAATCCACAGGACATCGATAATAGAAGGCACAATTTATTTTGCGAGTCCTCACTGTGTAAACAACAAGTGGTTGCCAAAAGGTCTACGAAATAATTGATTTTTTATATCGGCTACAAGTGGAGACCACCAGAAGAACTGCCCAAATTCTCACCACACAACAGACGATTTTAGATTGAAGCCACACGAAAGCGGGTATCGATAATAGAAGGCACAATTTATTTTGCGAGTCATCACTGTGTAAACAACAATTGGTTGCGAAAAAGGTGGTGGTAAATAATTGGTTTTTTATATCGCCACAATTGGAGACCACCAGAGGAACTGCCCAAATTTTAGCCACACAACGCACGATTTAGGTTGAAGCCACATGAAAGCGACATTATAAACCTAGCACTTCCTCCAATCATTAACATAACACCCAAGGCCATCCAAAATTGTTGTTCTTTTATATGTATCATCATAGCCAGGGAAAAAAAAAAAAGTAAGAAGGAAGAAAGAAAGAAACGCATAAACCAATATGAAATTTAATCACAAAAAAAATGTGAATTAAGCACACAAAATATATAATTAATTAGAGACAAAACATGAATTTTCAAGAAAACCTAAGTTAAGAGTAAATACCACATTTTTAAAATTAACCAACATTAAACTGGATAAGAACGAATACGAACACAGGAAGATCCACATTTTATAACAGAAGGAAAGTTAAGCGGGTCATAAAGAAAACAGCAGTCCAACACTAACTTACTATATATAGTATATAACTAAACAAAAATGAAATAATATTTGGATTGCTGGTTAACCAATAATATTTGATTAACAGATCCCCAACAACCTTCCTCTTATTTGCACATAGAGGCAAACCAACAAATACTCTAGAGTCATCTTTTTCCGACAAAACCAACTCTGGACATCAATAATCTAGACTTTAGGCCTCATTTGATACTAATTTCAGTTTTTTAGGCAAACCAACGAACATTCGTATAGAGGGAAATCAACAAACACTTTATATTCATAGATGCAAACCAACATACACCTTGACAAAAGTTTTGTGTTAAATATCAAGTTATCTAATGAGATCATCCTTTTCATTGTTGTCATAAAGGCAAACCAACAAATACTTTATAGTCATCATTTTCCGACAAAATCAAACTTTGAACATAATCTAAACTTTTTCATAGATGCAAACCAACACACACCTTGACAAAAGTTTTTGTGTTAAATATAAAGTTATCTAATGAGATCATCCTTCTCATTGTTGTCATAAAGGCAAACCAACAAATACTTTATAGTCATCATTTTCCGACAAAATGAAACTTTGAACATAATGTAAACTTTAGGTCTCATTTGATACCAATTTTATTTTTTGAGGCAAAGCAACAAACACCTATCATAGGGGGAAGCCAACAAACACTTTATAGTCATCCATTTCCGACAAAAGCAAACTTTGAACATGAAAAATGTGAACTTTAGGTCTCATTCGATACCAATTTCATTTTTTTTTTTTCTTTTCCTGCTGTCATAGAGATCATCCCTCTCATTGTTGTCATAAAGGCAAACCAACAAATACTTTATAGTCATCATTTTCCGACAAAATCAACTATTGAACATAATCTAAACTTTAGGTCTCATTTGATACCAATTTTAGCTTTCAAGGCAAAACAACAAACTTTCATCATAGGGGGAAGCCAACAAACACTTTATAGTCATCCCTTTCCGACAAAAGCAAACTTTGAACATCAAAAATGTAAACTTTAGCCTCATTCGATACCAATTTCATTTTTTTTTGTTTTCTTGTTGCCATAGAGATCACCCTTCTCATTGTTGTCATAGAGGCAAACCCAACAAATACTTTATAGTCATCCTTTTCAGACAAAATCAAATTCTGAACAAAAAAAATCTAAACTTTAGGTCTCATTTGATACCAATTTTAGCTTTGAAGCAAACCAACAAACACTCATGATAGAGGGAAGCCAACAAACACTTTATAGTCATCCCTTTTCCGACAAAAGCAATCTTTGAACATCAGAAATTTAAACTTTAGGCTTCATTCGGTACCAATTTCAGTTTTTGTTTTTCTTTTCCTGTTGTTGTCAAAGAGGGAAACCAGCAAACACATCTTAGCATTTTGTCCCGCCAAAATTAGATTTTCAACTATCAAAATCTAAACTTTATGCCTCCTTTGATACGTTTTTTTTTTTTTTTTTTGGCACCCTTGAACTTAGATTCGATGCAATTGACCAGCCCAAATATAAACCAAACAAACAATAACAAAGATAGACGCGTTGGAGCTTCTCTCTACATAATGCCATCCAAATTGACGTTCTTCTGTATGTACCATCGTAGCCCAGAACAAAAAAGAAATAAACACAATAACAACACATGTATAAATAAATTAGAAAAGAAGTGCGAATTAAATAAACAAAATATGTAAACTAATTAGAGTCAAAGCATGAACACTCAAGAATAATCTAAGTTAAGAGTAGATACCATATTTTTTGAAATATCTTATTATATATAAGTGAACAAAAGAAACCCAATGTAAGCATGATAAGAAAAACATAAGCTGAACACTAACTTATTATATACACACACCATACAACAAAAATAAAAGGTAGGAAACAAAAGTAAAAAGCATGATAAAGAGAACATAAGTCCATATACCATACAACAAAAATAAAGGAAAAAGCATGATAAAGAGAACATAGGTCCATATACCATACAACAAAAATAAAAGGCAGCAAACAAAAGGAAAAAGCATGATAAAGAGAACATAAGTCCACGACTAACCTATTATATACATATACCATATAACATAAATAAAAGGGAAGGAAAAAAAAAAAGAAGAAGATCATATTCATTCAGGATGAGGATCCGGCTTCATCATGGCGGCGGGTAGTACCGACACGGCCTGTATGGAGGTTATCAATGATAGAACGGTACTCATCGATTGTCCTACGCATACTTGCCTGTTCAGCTATGAGACCGGTTTTTTCGGTAAGACCTGCGAGGTAACAATCCTTCAAAAGATTGTATTCTCGTTCCAGATCATTAAACCGGTTCACAAGCTCACCGTTCTGCAGAGTTAAATGATCATACAAATTTTTATAAAGCACAAAATCATCATAATTGGTATCTTTAATTTCGAGTTGAAATTCACTCTTCATCTTCCAGATCGCAGCACGTGCTGCATCTTCCTTTGCAGCTTGTATCTGTAAGCACGGAACACCCCAACAACGTAGGACATCAACTATCGCACCGTCATGGGGAATCGGAAGATCTATATATCCTATAAACCATCCTTCAGCGGCAGTAGTAACTGCGCACATCACGAAGTTCCATCCCCATGAGGTCAATTATTTCATCTAACAACTTACTATACGACAATTGAACAATCGGCATTGAGACCGACACAATAAAGGTGGAAATTAAAAGAGAAAAGAACCAAACCCAAATACAATATCAAACTGGTAAAGGACAAAATGGAAGGAATGCAATCGTACACATACAATAGGTAACAGATTGAAGAAAACAGAATTACCCAACTCAACAACCCACGGAATCTTTATGGATTCCTCTTACCTGTGCAACCACGCGAAGGCAATTTGTACGGTAAAGGACTACGGCAAGATAATAACTTGTAGTGGGTCCGCTGGTTCTATAAGGACAGTCCCATTTGTTGTTCTTTTGTGTTTTAGTATTACTAAAATATTAACCATATTTATTCAAATTTTTTGCCATATTTTCTTTCACTAAAATATTAAGCAAATTTGTTCAAAATTTTTTCCATATTTCCTTTCTTAACAAATATATAGTAGCAAACTAATCAGTGTGAAGGGAAGTAATATAAAGAGTAAAAATTAAGCAAAGCAGGGAGATGGGGGATGTGTGCATGACTGCCTGCATTATGGGCTATTTATAGCCAAAATTCTAAAGAGGAAGAGATGAGGATGAACAGACCAGAGTAATGATGAAGGTAGCCTGTAGATGCCCAGGTGTATAGAGGCAGGCATCCGAAGCCACCACCAGCCATAGGTACCTCCATAAATCACAGAGCTGCCTTCACCTACTGAGCAGAAGAACAGAAGGCACCGAACCAAGAGAGAGATGAAGATAGTAGGCGGCTCGGGGAGGCTCGCATGTACAATCAACCGATCCATCGGCCCAATAACAGGGGCTCCAAACCAAAAAGGGAGGGGGAGGTGGCTCGGGGAGGCTCGGATCCACGGCCACCCACTCAATCGGGCCAATAACAGGACCTCCAAACTGCCACGCAGAGAGAAGGAGGGGAGCGTCGGGGGGGGGGGGGGGGGGGGGGGGGGGAGGGGGGGGGGGGGGGCGTAGGGCATCATCACATCCGAGCAACAATGGGGGGGGGGGGGGGGGGGGGGGGGCGTAGGGCATCATCACATCCGAGCAACAATGGAAGAGGGGGTAGGGCATCTGTGGAAGAGAAGAGCATAGAAGCTTCCTACCATGTGAAGAAGGAGTGCGGGGAAACCGGGGAGAGCGAGCGGCCCGCGCCCGTACGGCGGACTACCGGGAGATTGGAGAGAGGAGATGCGAAAATGGGCTAGGAGAGGAGGCCATCTGTAGGAGAAGACGGATCCTCCCATGTGAAGAGAGAGCGCGGGGGAACCGGAGGGGAGAGAGCGCACCGCGCGGCCGTACGGCGAGGCGACCGGGAGTTAGAGGGAGGAGATGCGAATATGGCGTAGGGGAGAAGGCCACCTGTAGAAGGAGAGGGAGCAAGAGAGAGAGAAGAGAGACTCGGGCCAAGATGAGAAGGGAGGAAAAAAAGAGAGAGAAGAAGGAAACCCATGTGGGCACAGGTAGCGCAGAGCGCAGAACGCGGAGAAGAAGCGAAGTATGTACGAAACACCTGGGGGTGCTCCGTACATACTGCGCATTTATATTCTTCTATTGATATATATATATATATATATATATATATATATATATATATATATATATATATATATATATATATATATATATATATATATATATATATATATATATATATATATATATAGTCCGGCTAGAATACTATCGATAGCACCAAGTAATTGGTGCTATCAAGTTTTCTGCCGTTGGATGAAAAGATATGCGGTTGGAATTATAGTGGTCCCCTAAGATTTTTACTATTCAATCAACCATCTAGTAAATCCTAGGGAATCATTATCATCTTAACCACACATTTTTTAATCCAAAGACTAAAAACTTGATAGCACCAATGACTTGGTGCTATCGATAGTATTCAAGCCTAATTCTATATATATATACACACACATGAAGTATGAAATAGTATCCTTATATCTAAATCAGGTTAGATATTTAATCCATAGTTAACCATAATGTTTTAATAGATTCTTAAAATAGAAATATTTTTATAAGCGATAAACTTTTTAAAAAATAAATATAAAAACAAAAAATCGATAGAAATAAATTTAGACACAACTTTTATTTATTTATTTATTTATTTTTGTAAAAAATTGTATATAATTATTCCTAAATTTTATGTTTTATAACTATGACCCAGAAGGGACTTTTTTTTAAAATAACCCTCAAAATTTTTAAAATTTGCAAAATAACCCTATTAATTTTTTTTTTTGCAAAACTAATCCTGCTTTTGTCCGCAGGGTGCTACGGAGGTAAGACCACCTGAAGACGTTGAATCATTCAACGCCTTCAGTGTATTTGCCAAAGGCGCTAACGCTAAATCATTCAGCGCCTTCAGTGTATTTGCCGAAGGCGCCAATGCTGAATCATTCAGCGCCTTCAGTGTATTTGCCGAAGGCGCTAAATGATTCAGCGCCTTTACAAAAACCCTGTGAAGGCGCTGAACCATTCAGCGCATTCTGTATATATAGATAAGGCGCTGAATGATTTGGCACTTTCTGCATGTGTACTAAGGACTTAGCCAATTTTCGTGAAAATTGACTAAGTCCTTAGGCCCTGTGGTGTAAGTGTTAAAGGCGCTGAACCATTCAGCGCCTTTAACATAAATGTTAAATGGTAAGCAGCTATATTCTGCGGTTCGCACTCAGGACTGAAAAGTCGGACCAAAAGAGCCGACGAGGAGCTCACTGACATCACACCGCAGGAAGCCCACCTTAGACTTCTCGGAACAGTTATTCTTGGACCTGTAGACAAAACATAAAGTAGAAGCATTAATGTTCAATATTTAAAATTTCTGTTGAGTAAGAATAGATACTAAGTAGGCAGTTATTTATCATTGGTATGCTAATAAAAGACACTTTAACAATTAGTTCTTTATATAACATTGATACCAATATTCAGATGTGTTGTATTTCACTTTACTGAAGTTCTAAATCTAACAGAATATGAATCATTACATAAAGTACCTAATACTTTAACATACTTTTGATAGATTATGTGTATGAACAAAAGAATATAGCTGATGAACCATAGCTAATCAACTATGGCATTTAAACAAGATTGAGAATATTCTGTCTCAAAAGTTTATTTTAATACGTAACATTCCACTACATATATTACGTGATTTCAATTCACATATTGAAATCTGCAAATAAAGCACCAAACTTTTAGCCTGTTATGGGGAAAGAAGTTATATAAGCTCATTGTATAGCCACAAGTAGCATCATTATGAGTTTAAGTTTTTTGCAAGATGAAGTACAACTAGTTTTGCACATAGGTAAAACTAAATGATTCGATAGTTTTTTTCCAGATATCAAAAGAAGTTCCGTAAAGTTCGCCCACATTTTGGACAAATACAAAGGAAGAAGTGGGAAGAAGTGGGCATCTATTGATTCAATTATGTTCATATGTGATTTGGGTTCAAAATCTTCTTCATAGTCCCTTCTCAAACCATAAATTCGAATCATAGACATGTAACTGAAAAATAAACAAAAAGACAAGGAGTCCAATATAACACACATTCTTTCGATGTCACAACAAAAGGCGACGGAAATCAAAAGGCTATAGCTAATGAAGAAATTCAGAAAATACTATTGAACCAACTAAAATACAGCTGATGAATCTCCTCACATCAGCACTTATCTCATCAACAATTTTGTGACTTGTTTCAATGGAATTTTATCATTTTCTTCACTAAAAAGAAACCTTCAACTTTGTAATGCCTCGACAATATACCCTTTATTCAAATTGCTAGCAGAAAGAGAGTTCTCCTTGATCAAGCATGCATAGGTGTCGATAACCTTGCACATCAGTTGACAATGCCAGTTGAAAATGGGGCAAAAAAGATAAAAAGAAATATTTCTGCATAGCATCCAATCGGATCTTAAATCTTAATGCAATGAGAAAGTACAAAAGTAAAGAAAAGAAAAAGGAAAAAAGATAAAGGAGATAAAAATGAGCAGAGCGAGCATTTAAAAAGGAGAAAAAGAAAGAAGAGAGGAACCGTAGTGGAGGTGGCAGAGAACCCAAAAGGCGAGGCCGCCGCCAACACTGAAGATAGCGGCAGTCTGGCGCATGAGTCTGGAGCAGGGCTTGGCATCCGAGCGCATCAGCTCCCCCTCCGCCCATCCCAGCGGCCGACGCAGTGCCATCCCCGACCTCTTTCCTCTCCTATTTCCCTTCTCTTAGAGTCAAGGATTAGTACTATGCTGTGCAAATGGCAACGAGTGAGGTCCGAGTGAGCCCACGCCAGTTCTGCACAAACACTCTTCTAGGTGGACTTTTTTTTAAAATAACCCTCAAAATTTTTAAAATTTGCAAAATAACCCTATGAAATTTTTTTTTGCAAAACTAACCTTACTTTTGCCAACATGGCGCCACGGAGGTAAGACCTGTAATAATCAAGATTTTGTTTTTAAAATAAATAAAAGAAAAAGAAAGTTCAAGTTGATTTTGAATTCAAAAGAGCAAAAATAACCTAATTGGTTATTTACTGGTGTGCAAATTGCACAGTTTTCGAGGCGAAAATATTACTTTTGAAATCCGAGCCTGATCTCGAAAATCTAAAATTACCAGTGTGGCCGTCTCGTCGAACTGATCGAAAATGATATTGACCAAATTTTGATCCGACGGTCGGATCGTCCAGAAATCAACGAAGCGGGCGGGACCCGCGACTTAAGTGAATAGTGGATTATGCACAGTGGATGAACAGTAATGAATAGTAACCTCTATTTCTAAATCCCCTCGATGCCAAAGTTGGCCAATCCACTGTCTGGAATCCAAACATAGTGATCCAGGTAGTCGTTTTGATCAGTTTCGTCGATCTGAGCACAATGGCGCTGACGGAATTTTCGTTTGACGATCTTAGAGTCTCGAAAAGCATGATAAACTGTATAATTGTACAGTAATTATGGACCAGGAATTTATCCGGGCATCGCGTCGGAAAACGAAAATCACTACCTAATAGGTTTCGTCGAGCCGGACGTCGTGGCGAAATCCGTTTTTCGATTTGACAACTAAAACTCCTCGAAAAGCATGAAATAGGCGAAAAATATAGTATTTTGCGCAGAAACCCAATAAATTGTGCTCCGTAATGCATACCACTCATTGGAGAGGGACTAAACGGTGAGACAAACATTTTTGGTGAAGGACTTGAGTCCAAATATGGAGTTGTGGAGGACCTTTTGGCAAAGTGTGCATTAAAGCACTATAATACAACTTGCGGTTTGTGTCTCTTGGAGAACCTCACCCGAGCCACCCCTCTGCCTCCCTCTCTGCAACTGACGTGACTCCACAGTTTTCTCCAACCGTCGCACCACCTGTCGGCGTTATCCCGTCGCCGGAGTTGCCCAAGAAAGCAAGAGGAACATTCGGTCTTGGCTCATCTTGGATGGGGAAGCATCAAGGTTGGAGTTGGTTTGCTTCAAGTGCTTCCAAACCTTCCTTTGTGAAGCTGTAACCGAGCCATAGGGTTCCCGGAGCCTTGCTCCGCCGTGCGCCGCCGCGGAAGAGTCTTCTTCTTCCCTCTCTCCGGCGGAGGTAAAATGTTGGAATATTTTATTTTTAAATGGCCATGGACCCTTGTAAATTCTTCCTGACATCGAGACGACTGTCCCTGTGAAGTCCGAACCGCCGCCGTGCCCTAGTTTGCCGGCGGGAGCATCCTGTCGCCGGAAAACGTCGGTTGGCCGATCTTGAGCGCGGAAGGGATCCAACCATTGAAATAAAGATCAAGACCGTTGAACCTCTTCCTCTCAATGACTGCAAGGGCTCCCTCAAGTTTTAGGGTGATCGGATAAGGATTCAAGTCACGCGGGTGAGCCCTAGAACTGGGTTATTTTGTACTTCGGCCGATCTTCGCCGCACGGCGCCGCCGCTCACCCGAGTCGCCGGCCACTGCCTTGAAAGGTTTCCTTCCACTGAGAGAAGCACTTTGGTCCAAGTTGCAGGGCCTCTTGTGCTCTGGTTGGAAATCCGCCATTAGAGCACCTCGGGGTCTTCCGAATTCGAGCTCCGGCGATCGCCGCCGCTCCCAGTCGCCGATCAGTGGCACAGGTAAGCTTGTTGGGTTATTTAGAAGCTTCCCATGCCATTGCATGAGAGTTTTGACGTGGGATTTCTCTCCCCTGTATTTGCACCAAGTGAGTAACCCGAGGTCGAGCTCCGGCCGCCGCCGTCGCCTCCGGCCACCGGCAGTGGGCCAGACCTTGTCCAAACTCTCTCTGTGAGGGTTTACTGACCTGTGCTCACCTTTTTCCCCAGGTCTGAGCCTGGTTTGATCAAGTTTGCCCAAAACCGAGCCTTGCCTTGAGTTAGTGGTTGCTCCACTACCTTGCTCCGGTCAACTTTTCGGCCACTCTCCGACAAGCCTAAGGTGAGCCCTCGACTCATTAACATGTCCAGATCATGATGCTCACCTTTATTTTCAGTTTGATCAAGTATTATACATGTTGTAGCATAATGGCTAATTTGGACTTAGGAGTTTATGGGCCAACTTTGCCCTTGGGCCTCGTGCCAGCCCAAACTTGTGAGCACGAGTTATGTCGCGTCGAAACCTACGCGCTGAAACTTACGACGCTGTCTAAAACTTCCTGGTTTGGAAGAACGAGTCGAAATAGCATTCAAATTAAGTGTATTTATGCAAATTTTAGAGTTTTTATGGACCGAGTTGCAAATGTAACTTCTTGGCTGTCTTTAGATAGTGTGTACGCACCTTCTAAGCATTCTGTTGGAAGTCCGTTGGCTTCCGTTGAGCGGAAAACAGATATTGACCCGTAAATCGACAAAATCGTCGGTTTTACGGTTTCTGGCGCGAGTTTCGCGTGTTTCGCTGAAAAAGATCAGTTAGTGATTATTGATAGTTGCCTCTAGTTATCCCCGACATTGTCCTGGTTGGTCTAATGATTTTAGTTTTTCATCGGGAGACTCCGAAGCCAAAATGGGCTTTCCGGGAGTTTCGCGGGTATTTATGGCAACATTTTGACACAGAGATTTACGATTTGGTCCCTGTTTGCCCGAACATAAAAATTATGATGTTTAGGGTCAGCAGGTGTAGTTTGGTGGTATTTGGATATTTGTAGACCGTTGGCGGGTCAGGTTTAGTATTTCAGTGGATTTCCGAGAATTTCGGTTTAAGCCTAGTTTCGGCTAAGTTCCCCGTATTAGTGACAAGTTATTATAGTGTTGTCGGGATGGGTATGTGTCACGCCCCGAGTTTCGAAAACAGACTAAATTTTTAAATAAATTTTAAATATCAGAGTTAAAAGCAATCCAGGGCATGAGCAGATCGCCACATGTATAGAAAATTTCCAATCCCCTCGGACTGAGCCTTTTCTATACATGCACGGCTAAGCACTTACAGCCAATATCAGAGTAGTCTAAACTACACATTTAACAACATAAACAGTTAGCCAAATTTAAAACATTATTACATTTATCCTTTACATAAATCATGCATAAAATAAATTAAACGGCGACACAAGGGTCATTGCTATCACGACAGCCTCACCAACACGTTCCGACATCTCAGCACCCGAACAACCTGAAAAATGGTCACCCAGGGGGTGTGAGATACATCGACAGTGTATCCCAGTGGGCACGACGAGCCGAGAAATAGCTAATCGTACCTACTGGCATACAATAATTAGCGGATAGTAAAAGATCAGTAGGTAAGGCAGGTATAACAAGCTGATAACTGAATAATCATGAATAGAGTGCTGAGCATAACAGGATACTGAACTATCATAATAAGAGCGTGCTGATATAGATACTGAATCAAGAAACTGAGCAATCATAAGAGTATAATGACTAAGCATGCTAAACAGACAATCAATGCATCAATGGTAGAACAATCAAATACCCAATCAAAAACACCATATTGGTCAACATGACCTCAGGCGAAGATACAAGGCATAACCAACCACAACCATACTGGATTCCACCTAGCCGAGCTGGACAGCAACCCCGTACCATTGATATAGCTGCGAGGATCCTCGTACCTAACGGTACAGCCGAGAGTTTCCTCATATCGGTACAGCCGAGGGGCTCCCCGTACCCAGTGATACAGCAAGAGAGGATTGCTCACGGGTCAACCAGACCCTTTACCGGTAAAGAACGCAATGTGGGGGATCAATCCCACAGCGTACGCGAGTGAACAGCAGGTGCACAACGATCATAATGCTAATGCTCAAGCTCACGGTCCACAGACCGGGTAATCGGCAACATGCCGGAAATCCCCACAGGAATGCAATAACTGAAAGCCAATCTGATCTCATCTCATGCAATACTGAATGTAAGGAACAATGACTGTCTGTACAAGAGTAATATCCAAGATATACTGAGAAACATAGTAATATCTGATAGCTAGCTAGTGACCAATCAGGTATGGCAAAAGTCCAAGATATGCTGAGAACATAGTAAATATTTGATAGCTAGGTGATGACCAATCAGGCATGGTAAAAGTCTAAGATATAAGCTAGATGACCAATCCAACACGAAAAGTGTCCAATTATAAACTAGATGACCAATCAGGCAGGGTAAGTGTCTAGATATAATCAAGCATGATATAAAAATCTAGATATAAGCTGATAATAACCAATCAACGGAAAGAATACTCAAATATAGAATCTGGGCTACCATAAGAATAGGGGTCCGACCAAATAAGGTACCACAGAGGGCCGAAGAGATAAAGCCCAGACCGAAGATAAACCCACCTGTGTGTAGGCGGACCAACGACTCCAACAGAAGGCTCGTGGGCCGGAGTCAAACTGCAAAGACCTGAATCATGAATACTGATCAGGAAATGGCTCACACATACCCGAACCACAGACTCACTACGCACATAAAGCTTAAAACTAGATCTTTTCCGGATTCCCGCTCAATGAAAGCCGTCGGATTCTCAACAAAGGTTTAGAGATCATGGGCACACAAACTCTCACAATCCCATCAGTTTCTGTTTGAACTGAGGTGAGCATCAAGCTCAGGGGATGTCACAGAGACTAGGGCTCACTTTCTTAATGCTACATCACTGTTGGAACACTCTCAAACCATCCTAAATTAACATAGAGCTTAACTTGACCCAACTTTCTTTCCACTCAGTCATTTTGCAAACTAACTTGAGCATCATGCTCCAGAGGCTGAGAGAAGATGAATGCTCACTGTCAGAGGGTCGCAAGTTGGCCGGAGAAGCCGCCGGAGCAAGCTCGGCCAAGGCTTGAGCACCCAACAATGGCACCCAACAGAACCTTTGTTCTGGAGGCCATCTGAGGCAAGCACCAGACTCTAGGGTACAAGGACACCTCCATGCTTGCGGCTGGGTCAAGAAAAAGGCACGCGGTGGCCGGAGCTAGGTGGCGCGGCCACGGTTGGAGCTTCGGGTTCGAGCAATCACAGAGCATGGGTTCCTAGGTGCAACCAACATCACCACAAGCTTTCTATCAAAGCTTTGAGAGATTCTGGACTTGTCCCCACCACCGGCGATGGCCGGATGGCCGGCCGCCATTAATGGACTCGAGCTCGGCCATTAATGGTGGAACTCGATCCGGTCTGCATGGACCACATGCAAGTGCATGGTTGGGTTCTTCTCGGCCACAGAGAGATTTTCGGACATGTGGTCGGCGGTGGGAAGCGTCGCCGGCGCCGGAGCAACAAGCTCGGCCGCACCATCATCTTCCCCAAACTAGGGCATCATGGTGCGGTGTCCACAATGCACCAAATCACTCCAAATTTGGAGAAGAGCAAGAGCAGAACAAGAGGAAGAAGACCACCATTTTATTTTTCGTCCAAAGCCGTCGGGAGCAAAGAAAGCTCTCGGCGGTGCAACTTGGCCGTTGGCCAACCGGAGCTTTTCCCATTTCATGGGTGGGCTGGAAAAACTCCTTGGACCATGAGGATGTCACTTCCAAAGGTCTCGGGTCAAAGGAACCAGAGGAAATGAAGAACTCACCTCGCCGGAGTTGGAGAAAAAGGATGAAGCGGGCTTTCCTTCCCGGCGTCGCGCGCACCTTGGCTTCCTCAGGCGCACCCACAGGAAGTAGATGAACACACCAGGAAGCAGAGAACACGGTCTGAAGTCCCCTGGTGCACTCTTCCTTTTCCTTGCTCGAGCTCGGCCACCTTTGCTTGGAACCCGACTCCTCGGCCACCCAGGCACTCTGTGCTGGTTCTGGTGCACGCAGAGGAGTAATGAGGAGCACAAGAATCCATTCTGGCCCCTCATTCTCTTCACAGTAAGCCCAAAGGTCGTTTTGCATTAAGTATGCAAATTTTGCACAAAATGCCAACAAGCCCTTGTACACTCACTCTCTTACCCCAAGCTCCTCACTGTGGGTCACAATTACACCCAGACCCCTCAGCAAGAAGCCACATTCCATTTGGTACATAAAATATTTAGCTTCTCGCGAAAATACTCTCTTTTTCGATGTATTTCACATATTTCGAGGCACACGGGTCGTCAAAATGGAAAACGGACTTCGCCACGACATCCGGCTCGATGAAACCTATCAAGTAGCGTATTTGGTTTCTCAATTTGGTGCCCCTAAAAATGTTCAGTCCATTTAATACAGTAAATTATACTATATGCACGCATCCCAATACTCTAGAGCTGTCAAACACAGATTTCGCCAGCTTTAGTGCGTCCAGAATGATGAAGCGGTTAAAATCGACTACCTGGACCGCTAGATTCGGACTCTAGATAATGAATCGGCCAACGTCAGTCGATGGGGGAATTAAGTCAGGGGCTACTATTCACAACTTAAGTTGTGGGTCCCACTAGCTCCTTCGTTGTTTTCGAGATGATCCAATCGTCAGATCGAAAATCGGTTTATAACAATTTTACTTGATTCGACGAGACGGTCGCACTGGTGATTTCAGATTTTCGAGATCAGACTCGGATCTGAAAGGCAGAAATAGTGCTATGAAAACTATGCAGTTTGCACACCAGTTTTCAACTACTTAGGTTTATTTTTATACTTTCTTCGTCACATTCACATCTGAATTCCTCAAATTCAAATTTCAATTTTTCAAAATTCACGGTTACTACAGTATGAGTGAGTCTGTTTCTGATTACAGTTTTTGTTCAGGGCCCAACAGTTCAGCACCAGCCTCCCAGTAGTCTACGGGAGTCGGGATCGGCCTACATTGAGGTGGGTTTATCTTCGGTCCGGGCTTTATCTTTTCGCCCCTCTGGTTGCTTTAGTCCAATCGGACACTTGTTCTTGATCTAGCCCTGATTATGCCTACATGTCTTATATTCCTAGATGATAGACATTTACTTGGACATTTCCTGTATATCTGTTTAGCAGTTCATATATCTCGGTACAGTTGACTTCATGGTCTGATCATGCCTATTGATTGTTTATCATATTTTGATTATCATATCTGTTATCTTGTTATACTGCATTTATATCCAGAGATACTTGCTTTTACATTCCAGATATGCATGATAGACCTATGATTGATATATATACAGACATCTGTTTCCCTGTTGGGATCTCGGCTTGTTGCCGACTACCCGATCGTTCGACCGCGAGCTTGAGCATAGCATTATGATCGCCACGCATTGCTGTACTTCACGTACACTAACGGTTTGGCCACCGTCATAGCGTTCTTTACCGGTAAAGTGGTCTAGAGGAAGGACCCGTGAGCCCTTTGTATCGGGAGTGCATTGCATCTGTGAGTGCAGGGTTATGTCAGCCAGATATGGTGCGGATCGGTGGCATTAGCCTGAGGTTCTGTGAGACCAATAGTGGCATTGTGATTGGGTACTTGAGTTTCTATTCTTGACGCATAACTTTTATTATCATGTTCTGTCACATGTAGCTATTTATTCTGTACCCTATCTGCTCAGCTTCTTGCTTGATTATTTACAGTCATATCATGATTATCAGCATTTATTTGATATCTGCAGTTATACTCCTGTCATCATGCTTGATTATCTGCAGTAAACATTTCTACTTATTTCAGTTTGTGATCAGTATACTTTGATTATCAGTAGACCTGTTGTCTGATTATTCAGCTTCTGCTCTGTATACTTTGCTTATCTGTAGATCTGTTATTTGATTATTCAGCTTCTGCTCAGTATACTTTGACTATCAGTAGACATGTTATTTGGTTATTCAGCTTTTTATCCACTGACCAGTTACTATCCGTAGATTTTAGTATCCAGTAGGTACGATTAGCTATCTCTCGGCTCGTCGTGCCCACTAGGATACACTGTCGATGTATCTCACACCCCCTGGGTGACCATTTTTCAGGTCCGTCGGGTGGAGGGATGTTGGGACGTATGAGTGAGGCTGTCACGATAGAGATGGCCCCCTGAGGATTATCACATCTTGGATTTGATCATTAGCAATTTATTTTGTCATCATGATACATTAGTTTTGCTTTACATATTTTGAGGACTGTATGACTTATATAGATGTCTAGAATTGATTGAGTTTTATTATGTTATTTAGTTTAAGTTGTACTTGAACTCTGATTGTATGGTTTTGTACTTGCCGAGCCGTGCATGTATAGGGAAGACTCTGCCCGTGTGGTAGGAGGATTTCCTATATGTGTGGCGGTCTGTTACGCCCGGTTTCGCGAACTCTGATTTAAAAAAAAAAAATTTCAGACTGGTTTTTAAACTCGGGGCGTGACAAGCTATGCGTCAAAAATAGAAACTCAAGTACCCATTCACATGCTACTATCGGTCTCACAGAACCTCGCGCTAATACCAATGATCCGCACCATATCGATTGACATAACCCTGCACTCACAGATGCATTGCACTCACAGATGCAATCGGGGGCTCACGGGTCCTTCCTCTAGACCACTTTACCGGTAAAGAACACTGTGACGGTGGCCAAACCGTCAGTGTACGTGAAGTACAGCGGTGCGTGGCGATCATAATGCTATGCTCAAGCTCGCGGTCCAACGACCGGGTAGTCGGCAACAAGCCGAGATCCCAACAGGGAAACAGATGTCTGTATATATCAATCATAGGTCTATCATGCATATCTGGAATGTAAAAGCAAATATCTCTGGATATAAATGCAGTATAACAAAGTAACAGATATGATAATCAAAATATGATAAACAATCAACAGGTATGATCAGACTATGAAATCAACTGTACCGAGATATATGAACTGCTGAACGGATATACAGAAAATGTCCAAGTAAATGTCTATCATCTAGGAATATAAGACATGTAGGCATAATCAGGGCTAAATCAAGAACAAGTGTCCGACTGGACTAAAGCAACCAGAGGGCCGAAAAGATAAAGTCCGGACCGAAGATAAATCCACCTCAATGTAGGCCGATCTCGACTCCCGTAGACTACTGGGAGGCTGGTGCTGAACTGCTGGGCCCTGAACAAAAACTGTAATCAGAAACAGACTCACTCATACCCATCCCGACAACACTATAATAATATGACGCTAACACGGGGGAACTTAGCCGAAACCAGGCTTTTACCGGAATTCCCGGAAATCCACTGAACCTCCAATCATGACCTGCCAACGGTCTAAAAATATCCAAATACCGTCCAACTACACCTGCTGACCCTAAACATTATAATTTTGATGTTCGGGCGGACAGAGACCAAATCATAATTTCCTGCATCGAAATGTTGCTATAAATACACTATTATAACCATTGTTTCGACTCGTTCTTCCAAACCAGGAAGCCGTTGACTATGCCGTAAATTACAGCGCGTTCGATTCGACGCGACAAAACTCGTGCTCATGAGTTTGGGCTGGCACGAGGCCCGAGGACAAGAACAATGGGTCATCATCTATTTTAACATGAGCATCAGGTCCAGTGATCTACTTAGGTCCAAAATGCAACTATGCTACAACTTAATAAACACCTAATCAATTCTGGTTTAAACTTGAGCATGATGCTTAATAATGACAGAGGAGTGAGGTGCTACAACTTAATAAACACCTAATCAATTCTGGTTCAAATCTTTTCAACGAAGATGCATTAAGATAAATTAGATATTTTAGCATGGTGGAAAACACATGAAAGTACATATCTTGTGCTTTTTGCCATGGCATGTGATTTACTAATTGTGCAGGTTTCAACGGTGGCATCGGAGTCTGCTTTTATTGCAGGTGGAAGAACACTGGATGACTACAGAACTCGGCTTAAGGAGGATGCGGTTGAGGTTTTAGTTTGCTTAAAAGATTGGGGAGCTGCAGAATTAAGAATGCAAGATAAAGGAGGTCATGAGTCTACATCTTCAGATGAAACATAATCAACTGCATAAAAATAATCCAGCACATGCGGCAAGCTAGAGTGCAACTTTTTCGACTCCTCGTTATTAGTTATTACTCGTTGTGCCTCACTTTTTTTATTCGGTACATCTCTTTATTAAGTGCCTCTTTTTTTTTTAAAAAAAATAAAAAATAATGTAATGAAGAGAAAATAATGTTAATTTTTTTTTTTTCCTATTGTTTGCTAGTTGGCTTTGTAAATCATGCTATTTAATTCAAATATATTTTTAAATTTTTACATTTTTTTTTTTACTTTCTTTTAATGTAATTATGTAATATGATTAATTCAATTTTTTTTTTTATAATTATTATTTGTTTAGAATATTAATTTCTATTCAAATAGTAAAAATTATGAAAAAATGTAATATTAATTTTATATTAAAGTTGGTTATTGGTCTAAGAAATATAAGTTAAAAAATTAATATAATTAAACAGTTAAAATTATTGATCTCTAAAATTTTTAATTTTATATATATTAAAAATTAATAATATCAAAAAGTTAAATTTATTATTGGTATTTTAGTTTTTTTTAATGTATATAATTTTTAAAATAGATTTAAGGAGTTGGGCATAATTGTATAAAGTAAAAATTATGAGTCAAAAATTATAATTTAAAAACAAGTTTTTTTAACTGTCTTTTATTTTTTAAAAAATATATTTTTTAGAAAAAAAATAAGTACAAATAAAAGAGAAAAAAAATGGAGAAAAAAACTGGGTTGTCAGAAGCTTGACCCGGCAAGAAAAATGTGGGTCCTGCCGGCCTGACACGGCCCACATTATACCGCTAGATAGACGAGAATGCTGATAGCACCAGCACAACTTTACCATTTATACTTTGAATTGCATCTTGATTCGCACCTCTCTTCAGATGAATTAAACCTAAACAACTTCATTAGTCTAATACGAGAGGGCATCTCTCTCTCTCTCCCTCTCTCTCTATTTTCATTCTTTTTCGCCATCTCCATTTGAGCCCCCTCCCCATCCGTATCTCTCTCGCGCTCACACACTTACTTGCTCCCTCACGCTCCTTCCCGCGCGAGGTGCTCTCGCACGCTCGCTCCCCCAAATTCCCTATTAAGAGGCTACGAAGGTAAAAGGCCCTTCTTCGACAATTTCCCTCGCACGCTCCGTCGCTCGATTTCACCGACAAGTTGCTCATCTTTTACTTGGCTCGTCTCAGATTTTTTTCTAAGTATTTTTCTCTTTCTAACTTTATTTTTTTCCTCTGGTTTGATTCAAAATCTAACTTAGTGCAAAATTTGATAGTTTTTATTTTTTTCATTTGAACTGATTAATTAATTATTATTTTTTTTATTCGGAAAGGCTCTTCTTTGACCGACACATTGTTGTATCTAAACTATGTTTTATATGCTGTTTACATATGAAGAAAGAAAAATGGGTGTTCTAGCGATATTATTGATTTGCATCATTTGCTTAACATCTTTATTGCTTTGAAACTTCTTCTAGAATTCAAGTTTTTTTTTCTTAGATTATCGCTATCATGTTGGTTTGATTTTTTTTTGTTTTTGTTTTTTTTTGCTGCTATAAGAACATGAATTACGGTGTTAGTTTTTTTAATGTAGTTAAAGTATTAATGATTTTAGCCTCTCTAGGAATTTTGAATTTACTATTTATTGATTTATCCATGATTTAGTCTTTATAGATTTTTTTGGTAAATTATATGATTAATAGTTTTGTTATTAATTTTATATTTTGTAAAATTAAATAGATGGATAGTGAAGATTATCATGATTCATCAATTTTAGATGGCTCGGATAATGAAACTGTTGATGAAAGAATCAGTGTCTCTATTGGTGGATACCATGTTTGTTGAAAGTAGAGAGTTGAATTCTTTAACATGTAAACAGAGCCAATGTGAATCAATATACTTCAAGTTTAATATTATCTAAAGTATCTAAGAGATAACAACGTAAAATATATGTGTAATTAATTAATAATTAATCTGTAAATGAGAGTTGTTGCATCGGTACCTCAAGCTTAGGATAAAAAAAAGGAACCGAGAGATGAGAGAGAGAGATCGAGCTTAGGAAAAATAAACAAATAAATAAACCGAGAGATGAGAGAGAGAGAGAGAGAGAGAGAGAGAGATAGATGAGAATCGTCGAATTGATCGGCAAGGCAATCGGAGGTGTGATGTAGTAACCGTAAATTTTGAAAACTGAAATTTAAGTTTAAGTATATATTTGGAATGTTTATGAGTCAAAAAGTGTAAATTATCAGTGTTTTCGGACACTGACTTCAGGCTTATAGATCTGAATCTGATCTTGAAAATCTGTAATCACCGGTGTGACCGCCTCGTTGAATCAATTGAAAATGATATAAACCAATTTTCGATCCAACGGTCGAATCTTCCGTAAAACAGCGAAGAAGAAGCGGGCCCCACAACTTAAGTTGTGAATAGTAATCCTTGATTTAATTCCCCTCTCGACCAACGTCGGCTGACCCCAAACATAGCAGTATGAGTAGTCAATTCCATCTAATTTTGACATTCTAAACGCAATGACACTAACGGAATTCGCGTTTGTCGACCCTGGTGCATCGGAATGCGTGCCCAATAGTGAAATTCACTGTATTTTATGGCTCGAAAGTTTTTAGGAGCGCCAAATCAAGAAAGCAAACACGCTTCTTGAAAGGTCTCGACGAGCCGGACGTCGTGGCGAGGTATGTTTTTCAATTTGACGACCCGTACATCCCGAAATGCGTGAAAAATGCTGAAAAGTCGAGTATTTTTGCGAGAAACCCTATTTTTCTTGGACCAAATAATTAAAGGGTTTTAGGTGAAGGTTCTGGTAGCATTTGTTACCTACTGTAGTGGACTTCGAGCATTTGGTGGGCTGTGTGAGGAGTTCTTTGCAATTTTGCATAAAACCATGCATTAATGCTATATGGTTTTTGGTCTTCATGGAGGGAGCACGAGGGGTCAATAAGGATTCCAAAGCATCACTGCTCTTCTCTGCACATTCCATACAAAGCCCTGGGTGAGAGGGTTGGCCGAGGAGACACCACCCACCAAATTGAACCCGAGAGTGAGAGTGGAAGAGAGAGGTTGCACTCAAGTTCTTCCAACTTGCTCCCTGAGCCCTCTGGAGTGTTCTCCTGCGTCTGGAGATCGAGCCCGAGCTTGCTGGGTGCCTGCGTGATGCGGGGGAGGAGAACCAGCCTCAACCCATCTTCTCCAACTCCGGCAAAGGTGAGTCTTTTCCACCTTTGGTTTTTAGCACTTGAGACCCTTGGAAGTCAACTCTGAAGAGTCTAGAGATACCACACACCAATTCTCAGCCTTTGGGAAGCCCCGGTTGCCGGCGGGAGAAATATTCCCGCCGGAACCCTAAAAGGCTCCGCTGCGGCCGTGCGTCGTAACCGATGGCTCAAACGCCAAACAAAAATGATGGGCTTGGACTGTAGGGCCTGTAGATCGTCTCTCCAAAAATTTGGTGGAGTTTGGTTGAGTGTGCGCGACGTGGGACAAAACCCTAGTTTTTCGGGTTGTATGCTTTGGCCGAGCTCTTTGCTCCGGCACCGGCGTCGCTCCCCACCACCGGCCACATGCCCGAGAAGCTTCATGGGGTCCTTTAGAACCCATCCATGCTTTTGCATGGAGCCCATGCAGCCCGGGTGGAGTTCCACCATTATTGGTGGAAGTTTGGGCCAAGCTTGCTCCACTGCCGCCACCGCCGTGTCCTGTCGCCGGACACAGGTCCAGATAAGCTTGCGGGGAAGAGAGGCACCTGTTGGTGCTGTTGTGAGAGGCCCATAACCCAGTAATGGGAAATCACCATTGTTGGGTGCCCGAGCTTCATCTTCTTCATCTTCCTCATCTTGCCCGGGGCCAACTGAGGTATGCAAGATGACCCAGACTTGCTGGGAATGTTTCTGCAGCCTTGCAGAATATTTCCATTCAAGTTAAAAGCTCCCATAACCCATCCTTGCGAAGTTGCAGCTTGGGTTTGGAGAGATTGCATGTTAAGCTATTGTGCCCACCAAGTGTTTGTGTTAATGCCTCAAAGAGCTCGATTTCAGTTTTAGCAAATACTGAGCATCCAGCAAGTTACCAACACCATCCCATGAGCTTGATGCTCACTTCAGATTCCAAATTGGCTGAGTGGATTTTTGTGTGGAGCATTCTTGTACATTAGAGAGCAAGATGACTTGGATCTATGGATCCAGCAGCTTCTGGGTTGCGCATGAGCAAGCCCTTAAGCCTCTGTGATATCCTGAGCAAGATGCTCAAGTTGGTTTAGGGTTGGCACAAGCAATTTTTGAAGACTTAGTAGTTAGGGCTTTTTGTAGGTTTAATTAAACATGGGGCTATTTTAGTGACTTAGCAAGTTCGCCGCAGTGAGCCTCTGACTAATTTGAGGTTACTGAACGCGATGCTCACCTTAAAATTTGGATTGGTCGAGTAGAAAAAATTAAAAATGCGTTTCGACATATGTTAGCAAAGTAAATCATGGGCCGAAGTTTTCCTCGGGATCTGCGCTGCTGCCAAATGGTGAGCACGGTGTCCAGCAAGTCGAGGGCCACCTACTGGTGGTGACGGTTCGTTAAACTGATGCTCCGATAGTTAGAACGAGCGAAAACGGCTCTCAAATACGCGTAATAATGCGGTTTTGGAAACCCTAGGGGTCTAAACGCAATTGTAACCTCACATGCTATCTTGGATTGTGTGTCCATGATCTCTAAGCTTTTTGTTAGGGATCTAATGGCTCTCGTTGAGCAGAAATTGATTATCGATCCGTAAATCGGCAAAATAGTCGGTTTAACGGTATCCCGGTGTTAATCACGTAATTTGAGGAATTGCGGCGATTACACCTTGCTGTCTGATGTGTCCCAGTAGAATCTGGTTGAGCGAGCGGCAAAGGGTTGTGCCCGTGTCTCCCGAAAATCTAAATTGAATCTTCGGGAGGGGCATTTTGGAAATTTTGGCAACATTTGAGCATAGGGTTGCGTCTAGCAAGATGTTAACTATCAAATATTAGTGTTTAAACATTCTGAGGCTGCACGTCAGGTTTTTGTTGATTTTGGAAATCTGTAAGTGTTGTTCGGGTCAAAGTGGGCCGAACGGCGGATTTCCGGCGAGTCGCGTTAATCTGGAAAAGATCCAGGTTTAAGTTTTGTGGGTTTAGTGGGTCAGTGGTTTTGGTATGTGTGAGTTGTTCCCTGATCAACATCTTTGATTTAGGTTGGCACGGTTTGACTCTAGTCTTCGAGCATTTCGTTGGAGTTGTCAGATCGCCTGCAGACAGGTGGGTTTATCTTCGGTCCGGGCTTTATCATTTCGGCCCTCTGGGGTAGCTTATTTGGTCGGACCCCTGTTCTTGTGGTAGCCCAGATTCTATATTTGAGCATTCCTTCTGTTGATTGTTTATTATCAGCTTATATCTAGATGTTATACCATGCTTGATTATATCTAGACATTTACCCTGCTTGATTGGTCATCTAGCTTATACTTGGACACACACTTCATGTTTGATTGGTCATTAACTAGCTATCAGATATTTACTATGTTCTTAGTATATCTTGGACTTTTGTCATGCATGATTGGTCACTAGCTTGGTTGTATCAGCATTACCTATTCTTCTACTGCATGTTAGAATAGGAGTTTAGCTTCAATTATACAGTTGTTCCTTTCTGTTATATAGTTCAGTGATTGCAGTGTTCCCTATTCGTATACTGCGTGACAGTATAGGGATCAGTTATTATTATTTAGTATGAATGATATGTGACCTAAGAGAAAACTTAGTCAAATGGTATGGATGTAAAAACTAGGAGAAAACCTAGATTAAGAGGTCAAACGAGTGGCATGAAATTAGGTGATAACTCTAAGCAAACGAGTGGCATTGTCTTAGCGAATAACCTAAGGTTGCATGATAGAGTATTCAATATAGAGTTAATGAACTCTAAGTTAAGATGAAATGCAAAATAGAGTTAAGAAACTCTAGGTTAATGTTGAGATGCAATTTAGAGTTAATGAACTCTAGGTCAAGAATGAAATGCAATGCAACATAGAATCTATGAACTCAAGGTTGAATAAGTATAAGTGATTAAGTGAATGAATGAAAGATGCAAAAGCTAAAAGAATTAAAATGGCACCCTCGGATTTGAGACTCGTCAATTTGGGAGTATGACTCCTTGGGTAGAGACCCGTCAGACGAGGTACTTCCGTAGGGATTAAAAGTAATTAAAAATGATATCTTCGAATTTGAGACTCGTCAATTTGGGAGTATGACTCCTTGGGCAGAGACCCGTCGGACGAGATACTTCCGTAAGGATTAAAAGTAATTAAAAATAGTATCTTCGGATTTGAGACTCGTCAATTTGGGAGTATGACTCCTTGGGTAGAGACCCATCGGACGAGATACTTCCGTAAGGATTAAAAGTAATTAAAAATGGTACCTTCGGATTTGAGACTCGCATTTTGGGAGTGTGAGAGCGATAGCCATCTCCCCGGGCAGAGGCCCTTTTGTCGCGCGAGGTACTTCCGAATGGTATGTAGAGCACCTATGTGCTATTAGCGCCTTTGGATTGTCTCGTCTTATGGTAGCATGACTGCCGGGCACGGGCCTGTTGGGCGAGGTTTCTAAAGGGATAAGCAACTTGAACTAAAGTATAGTAACATGAATAAGTAAAAGAGAATGTAAAGTGGTCTACAGAAAGACCCGTGAGCCCCCGTTAGCACATGTGAGTGCGGGGTTATGTCAGTCGTCAGGTGCCTTCAGTGGCTTTAGCCTGAGGTCCTCATGACCAACAGTGGCAACGATTGGGTATTTGGTTATTCCATTATTGATGCATTGTTTACCTGCTCAGCATGCTTAGTATTTGTACTCTTGTGATTGCTTAGTTGCTTGATTTAGTATCTATATCAGCATGCTCTTATTAGGATAGTTCAGTACCCTGTTATGCTCAACACTGTATTCATGAGTATTCAGTTATCAACCTGTTATTTCTGCCTTACCTACTGATCTTTACTATCCGCTGATTATTGTATGCCAGTAGGTACGATTTGCTATTTCTCGGCTCGTCGTGCCCACTGGGATACACTGTCGATGTATCTCACACCCCCTGGGTGACCATTATTCAGGTCGGTCGGGTGCTGGGATGTCGGGACGTGTTGGTGAGGTTCCGTGATAGCAAATGACCCGTGGCAGCCGTTAACTTTTATTCTTCCGCATATTTATGTAAGGATGTTGTAATAATTACTTTTACCTAATCTTTTTAGAAGTGCGTAGTTTAGACTACTCTGGTATTTGCTGTAAGAGCTTAGCCGAGCATATATAGAAAAGGCTCAATTCCAAGGGGGATTGGGAATTTTCTATATATGTGGCGGTCTGTCGTGTCCTGGCTTGCTTTCAAACTCTAATTTAAAAAAAAAAAAAAAAATTTAGACTCTGTTTTTGAACTCGGGGCGTGACACGTGAAGGAGGTACAAAGAGGATCCCAACAGCTCGATCTGAGAGGATGCACTCGTAGAGATGGGGCAAGTGGCACGCGGCACGCGAAACCCAACCCGAGCCAAAACCCAACCTGTGCCGTCCGATTGATCGGCAAGGGAATCGGAGGACGAAGGAGAAACAGAGAGGACCTCGATCCTGACTAATGCAATCGTTGGGAGGGGGCAAGTGAGAGGCGAAGGAAATAGATAAACATCATAGACGGAGAACGGGGAGAGAGAGAGAGAGAGAGAGAGAGAGAGAGAGAGAGAGAGAGAATGCGCTTGAGAAGAGAGAGAAGATGCTTAAGAGAGGGAGAGAGGGAGAGATAGAGGGGTATGGGAGAAGGCTAGAAGTCACACACAGAGAGAGAGAGAGAGAGAGAGAGAGAGAGAGAGAGAGAGACGTGGCATGAAGTTCTGCCCCGAGACGAAACCCAACCCAAGGCGAAACCTAACCTGCGTCGTCCGATTGATCGGCAAGGAAATTGGAGGACGAAGAAGAAACAGAGAAGGGGATAAATCTAGGAGTCACAGAGAGGGAGAGAGAGAGAGAGACACGTGGCATGAAGTTCTATCCTGAGGCGAAACCCAACCTGAGACGAAACCCAACCTGCGCCGTCCGATTGATCGGATGCCAAGCCCTGCTCCAGACTCATGCGCCAGACTGCTGCTATCTTCAGTGTTGGCGGCGACCTCGCCTTTTGGGTTCTCTGCCGCCTCCACTACGGTCCCTCTCTTCTTTCTTTTTCTCCTTTTTAAATGCTCGCTCTGCTCATTTTTATCTCATTTTTCTTTTTTCCTTTTTCTTTTCTTTACTTTTGTACTTTCTCATTGCATTAAGCTTTAAGACCCGATTGGATGCTATGCAGAAATATTTCTTTTTATCTTTTTTGCCCCATTTTCAACTGGCATTATCAATGCAAGGTTATTGACACCTACGCATGCTTGATCAAGGAGAACTCTCTTTCTGCTAGCAATTTGAATAAAGGGTATATTGTCGAGGCATTACAAAGTTGAAGGTTTCTTTTTAGTGCAGAAAATGGTAAAATTCCATTGAAACAAGTCACAAAATTGTTGATGAGATAAGTGCTGATGTGAGGAGATCCATCAGTTGTATTTTAGTTGATTCAATAGTATTTTCTGAATTTCTTCATTAGCTATAGCCTTTTGATTTCCGTCACATTTTGTTGCGACATCGAAAGAATGTGTGTTATATTAGACTCCTTGTCTTTTTGCTTATTTTTCAGTTCCATGTTTGTGATTCGAATTTATGGTTTGAGAAGGGACTACGAAGGAGATTTTGAACCCAAATCTCATATGAACATAATTGAATCAATAGATGCCCACTTCTTCCTTTGTATTTGTCCAAAATGTGGGCGAACCTTTACGGAACTGTAGTACCCGAGAAACTCAAATTTGAATTTAAAGAATTCAAATGTGAATGTAAATGAGGAAATGCAAAAATGAACCTAAGTGCTTGTATACTGGTGTGCAAATTGCATAGTTTTCGGAGCACTATTTCTGCCTTTCAGATTCGAGTCTGTTCTCGAAAATCTGAAATCGTTAGTGCGATCGTCTCGTCGAATCGATTGAAAATGATATAAACCGATTTTCGATCCGACGGTCGGATTGTCCAGAAATCAGCGATGAAGCTGGTGGGACCCGCGACTTAAGTGAATAGTACTAATGAATAGTAACCCCTGATTCGAATTCTCCGCTAGTGAACGTTGGCCGATTCACTGTTTGATGTCCGAATATGACGATCCAGGTAGTCAATTTGAATGACATCATCGTTCTGAGCGCAGTGGCGCTGACAAAATTTACGTTTGACGAGTCTAAAGCATCGTAAAGCGTGTCGAACTGTATAAATTACCGTATAAGATGGAATTTAGAATTATCGAAGCTCGAATTCAGCAAAGCAAAGTTGCTAGTTGATAGATTTCGTCGAGCCGGACGTCGTGGTGGTGTTCGTTTTTCCGTTTGACAACCTGATTATCTCGAAAAGCGTGAAATACTGAAAATATATAGTATTTTGCGAAGAGTCCTAATATTTTATGTACCAAATAGCTAGAAAATTTATGGAGAGGGTCTTCTACGCATTTTGCTTGTACAGTGAAGGACTCATAATTAAATATCAAGTATAGACGGGCTAGTTGGCATTTTGTGCAATATGTGTATATAGCAACTTAGGGTTGCATGTTGGGAACCCTAGCCGCAATTTGTAACCGCAACCTACACCCCACGACTCCTCCTCTTCCTCTGCAACCTCTCCCGTGCGCCAGCGCCGCCGGCCGCCACTCCTCGTTGCCGGAAAAAGCAAAAGGAAGCAAGGTGCAACCTTGATCTCAGGTTTGCTATAGGGGGAGACCTTCAAACCACATCAACTCTGGTTTGGAGTCTTCTGGGAGCATCCTTGATCATTTTGAAGCCTAATCGGAGGAGCCCGTGGCCTGCCGTCGCCGGAGAAGGAACCTCGGCAGCTTCTTCTTTCTCAACTCCGGCCATGGTGAGATCTATCTCTTCTTTGTTTTTCTTGATACTTAGACACCCTGAGCACCTTCCTCACTTCTTAGTGAACCTCCCAGCCGAGCCCCAACCCTCGGGGTGCTCCCGGTAGCCGGCGGGGAAGTTGCACCCGCCGGAATGCATGGATGCTCCGCCTCGAGCCAACACTCCACCCGGTGGCTTTGGATATGATCTAAATTGATCAGATCCTTCCTCTTGCCCTCTTTACCATCTCCATGAAGTTTCATGGCATTTGGATTAGTGTGCACTTCGCAGATCTTAGCCCTAGCTTTGGGCTAACCGTGCTCCAGCCGAGCTTGTGCCGCCGCCGATGCCGCCGCTTTTGCCGCCGGCCACCTGCCCAGTTAGCTCCACCAAGTCGAGACAGAGCCATTGGTACCTCTGCATGCAATCCATACTGACCGGGTGCAAGTGTCACGCCCCGGGGTTGAAACTGCAACCCGGGCTCGCCAACAGATCCGCCACCTATGCAAAAACCCGCATACGTGAAGCGTCTAACATGCAAAAGATAGTGCTATATCTACGCAAATATCAGAGCGGAAATAAAATGCTGCAAAATAAAATCCAATCACTGTGCAACATGAAATAGAGTACAATATCCATCTCCTCTAATACAGATAACCATCATACAATGTCCTCAGTACAGCATCTCTCAACTATAAAGGGGATATAACTAAAACTATGGTACATCAGTCTCTCCAAATACAAAAGATCCATCTCCAAAGTAAACAGTAAAAAAAATAGCTGACAGCTACAAGAAAGCTCCAACCAGGGGATACAGCTACACTTCTCGGGCGGTATGGATCTAGCTCGTGACTCCCTCGCCTCGAACAACGACCAAAAGATCAGCAACTCCCGTAGAAGACTCTGCAAAACAGGGGGAAGAAAAGAGAAAAACAACAATGGGGGGTGAGAACCACTAGTAAACCAGTAGCCTCCCCCTGTGGGTAAAGCCTGAAACTCCGGCGTACTCACTAAGTCTACCAGAGGTAAGGAAAGGAATAAGTGGTAAATCTGTAAACAGAACTGCTGAATAAAGGGAAACCACCACTAGTATGCCTCTAAATGCAATACCAAAAGAAATGACTGTATGAATGCATCAGGAAACAGTATCTGACCAAATAAACCCAATCTAGTCACCAGTAAAACTGGCACTGCCTGCTCTGCTGTCGAACTCAAGAACTCAGTAGGGGACCAGCACACAAGGCTCGAAATCCCAATCAAATGGATCGGTACCCGTCACGGTCTAAAGCCTACTCCGGAGTGGCACTCGAGGGGAGCGACCACACGAGTAAAGTAACCCTGTCACACATATCTCAATATAGCAGGACTGGATCAAGACTATGATCAAAGTGGGAAACTCCGTCCACTAATGAAACCCCGATCTGATGCAATAATCTCAATAAGTGGGAAACTACATCCACTAGAGAAATCTGATACCCAATCTGATGCATAAGTGAATATCCGGTCAACCGCCCAATGTCCGCGGTCGCCGCAACACCCCACAAGACCAAAATCTGGTAAAGTAATCAACATCTGGCTAACCGCCTAATGTCCGCGGTTACCACAATAACCCACAATCCACAATCGGGTAAAGTAATCAATATCCGGTCAACTGCCTACTGTCCGCGGTTGCCGCAATAACCCACAAATCCAACATCAAGTACATCCTGTCTCCGACCCTAAGGTCCCGGCTACACTATCCCAAACCTCTGCTCGAACCCGAGCAACATGACTCGAAAGTCTAAATAAGCAGGAGAAAGAAAACAATTATGGTTTCTCCTAAGTCAAATCCCAATATGATAGTGTAGCACTAAAATAGTGGCCTATCTAGATGTCCAAACAAGCATGCAAAAGTCCTCATGCAAAATGAAAGAGGGAATAACAAATAACAGTTCCACATGTGTATCAAATAGTAAATTCACAAAGATATAACCCTCATGCTAAAATCATCAGCCAACTACACATGTATATAATCCATGATCCATAATAAATCCCAAAGTGGTACCCGCACATAGATATGTCATCATGTCCCAATAATTAGTCCATTTAACCAACCTTCATAAAATCTATGTGCTAACATGGCATGTTAATTATCACTATTAAAATATCCCAATGATCATGTTCCAACAATAATATTATCCCACTAATATTCCCAACATGTTATATCCACAAAATTAATCTCAAATGATAGGCTCACATTTATATCAGTCAATCATGCATGGTAATCAATCAATATGTTCATTAGTGGGCTTCTCTAATAAACTTAGTGAGCAAGTCAGAAGTAGAGACATGCAACAACCACCCACCTCGAAAAGCGCGCACAACACCAAAAGAAACCTCTCGCTGCCCGCTGTCCTCTAGCACCAGATAATCACGGCACACTGCACGGTAATCCAAACAGCGCACAATTAATCCCAAACATGCACAAACACTTGCTGTTCAAAAATCAGCCCCAAAAATGGCTAAATTTCACCTCTCTGCGGTGACCCCCTGGGAAGTGGGGCTCCCTACTTTTTGAGAGTTCTTGTCGAGTGACCTTGTAGTGAGGATTGAGTTGTACTCTTCTTATTTTGAGAGATATTTGTATTTTGGTGAGGACTCTGGTTGTATATTTTGTTAGAGTTGTATTTATTTTATCCAGCTTTTACCTTATCAGCTCTGATACCAACTGTGACGCCCCACTTCCCAGGGGGTCACCCATCCTAGAACTACTCTAGCTCTAGCACGCTTAACTCTCATGTTCCTCTTGGATTTTGCTACCATCCAAAATGCTATAGCCGGGTTAGAGATTTAGTCCTATTATATCATTTATATATAGGACTAATCCAAATTCCGGGGGTGTCACATCTGCAGTCCTCTGAAAAATCCATAAAAATAACCACTGCGATCGTCGCGTCGATACGATCGAAACAAGTACTCGGACGTTCCGATCCGATACCTGTAGATCAAGTTACAAATAAAACACCGTGATAAGCGCAACGCCACATAACCAAAAATCCTGTGGCACATAGTCCATGAAAAGCTTAATTATCACCTTTGAATCAATTTCCAAAAATCCCAGAAAAATCACCACTGTGTTCCTCGCGACGAGTAGATCAAAATCGAGTCCTTAAACGCCTTGATCCGATGCTCCTAGGCCAAGATATAAATGGAACAAGTCGGTGCTGTCAAGAATCCATCACAGAAAAAGGGGGTCAAAAATCCCTCGGGAACCATGCCAAAAGTGCGAAACGGAGCAAAATGATCAACACGAAAATCGAAGCCTTACCTCCTAGGAACACGCTGTCGAATAAATCGCCCAAAAATTCCTTCTGGTTTGCTCACAATGAATTTTTGACTGAACTGTGACGGTAATGGGCCGAAATGGGGAGAAACCGAGGCGAACTGTAAAATCGATATCGCCGTTGCCGAGCTTCCAAAAATTCTGGGGATCCACCTCGAGCTCAAGAACATCAAGGGGAACAATTTTCATATAGAGCTCTCCCTCCCATCCTCACTCTAAACTCAGAAAAAGGGAAGAAAGAGGGAGAGGAGGAGGTATTTATAGGCCATTCCAAACAATTCACTTAATTACCTCTGTGTCCTGTGAACCGGGCGTACCGAACAATCGGGCGCGCACAGTAACTCAATCCGGGCCGTTGATCAAGCGCCCGGATTCACCGGATTGCGCCACGTGTCCCCCGAACACGGGACAGCAATTCCGGCCGCTCCCTTCACGCCGCGTGGCCCACCCTGGTCAACGGAGGGGTTGGCGCCCGCCAATGGCGGGCCTCCATGTGGCGCACGCGTGCGCCACGTCGGCGCCGTGGCCGCCACGCCAGCCGCCACCCTGCCAACCACCGCCTGCCACGCCACCTGCCCCGCCGTACACGCACAGTGACGCGCCCAATCCCCGCGCGCCACGTGTCAAGGCCCCGCGCTCGCTGCACCCGGTGCACACACTCCGTGTACCCGACGAACAACAGCCTGCCACGTGTCCACCTCTGATCCAATAGAAAACTGCCACGTGGCACACCACCAGCCTGCACCCCGCGCCTGCCCGCGCACCTGCCCGGCCTGCCCGACCTGCCCGCGCACCCCTGCGTGCGCCGCGTCCATTGCACCGAACCAATGGTATGCTGCCACGTGTCCCCGCTCCGGTCCACCGTACACCCCGCGCTCTCCCGTGAACCGAGCGCCCTGCGCCCGCCAATCTGGAGCCGCCACGTGGCTTCCCGCCTGGTCCACTGCACCAGTGCTCCTCTCCGTGGACCGGGACGCGTGCGCCGGCCAATCAGCGGCTGCCACGTGTCCCTCCGGCCGGTCCACGGCTCCCCCATGCACCAAAATACACCAGAAACTTCCGGGTCTTCGTTTTTGGGCGTCCGGACTCAGAAAAATACAAGTAAATAGCCGTTTTCAAGCGTTTTTCCGCGCTGAATCCAAATACGGCCTCCGATTTGCCAAATTCTCAACTGAAATTTACCCGAAGGCCCCCGGAAAAGCTCACTTGATCCGATTTTTGCGCCGGGTCCATTTCTTGTGTCCAATACACACCCAAACACTCCCATCTCCCAAGATAGTCCTCCAGAAGCCACTGATCAAGCCATAAACCCCCAATGAAGATCCGGGTCATCACATCCTCCCCCACTAAAAGAAAGTTTCGTCCTCGAAACTAAAACAACTTTAAAAGGGGGTCTCAAAACTAGGGTAGGTATCCATCAACACCGTCTCCAGCTCCCAAGTCACTACTCACTCCCCATGATTTCTCGTCAACAACAATAACAACAACCAGTACGGCATGGCCCGATTGCACAATCCTCTCATCACACGAGCCAGAATTTGCAACGGGCGTCCCTCGTACTCCAAACATTCACAAATCTCAAATGGAGCGAGTCAATCACGGGCGAGGGATCCAAAAGCACATCACCCCCGTGCTGAGACGTGGAAAAACCTCAGGGACTCCAACAAAAGGCTGGGGGAAAAAGGGGAGAAGAACAGCACAACACACACATCAACACCACACCCTGGTGCCAACACGACCAGGGCAACCCAAAACACCCCCACGCGATCATCTAAAAAGGGAAGAAGTTTTAACAAGCCGGGGTCCTCACTCGGTCACTCTCAATCCTGACCATCCGAGTGGACTGCTCCACCGCAGTCTACCATCAAAAGGAACCCCCAGGGACACAACCTCAAGCCCTGATCACCTCAACGGTCCCACACAGCGCCAGCTACGGAATCAACAAACTCAACCCCGAATAGCTCACCTGCCCCAGGTGTCCGCCACCACAGTGGCCTTGTCGGGGTGATACAGGATACTCGACAATAATCCAACTGTAACTTCATAGCCACTATGGGAGGCCTCACTGTATCTCACAAACCCATTTCCCATCACTGGCGATGCTAAAATCGGCGCTGGTATCAATCTCATCACCTACTCGTCAAACTCTGCTGGCACAATCCGGCCCAAAAGCTCCTCACCTCAACCATAACTGCCGGTCTCGGCTAGTCTCGAATAGCATCCATTATGGCCAGATTTCCACCACCGCCCCTTATGGCTAAAATATGAAATCCAGGGAGATAAGCTCTCGAAGCTAAAACTTGTACCACAACAACTTGGCATATAGCTTCATACTCACAGACCTCGTCACACCATCTACAAGTGCTCCACAAGCTCTAAACCACACAGAGAGAGGGTAAAAATCAAACTATCTCAAGTAAATATCGCCAATAATCCATCCAAGTGCAGCTGGAATACACAATTCCTCAAATCTTAAAGGCAACAGGGCATTAGTCATTCCATCTGGCCTCACTGTACTCATAATGCCCCTACCGTGCCCTGAACACCATCTTGGCGAAAATACACAGCTGCATGATTCCAAAAAGATACATGCATCCTAAGCGAACAACTGCTGGAGTATAATTCCATCAAAAGGTCCTAAATAATATCCAGACCTGCCTGCGGTCAACCTACACAGGAACCCTCACTGTCGTGTGTCCACGACGTGGCATTACCACCGTGTATCAACGGGGTGGCACTAGGTCGAACAGACCCTCGATCCATCAAATCCTGCGACTGCGCCATCAGCTCTCTCAGCTCTACAACTGATATCCAATGAGGTGTTATCGGGGTTGGCGCGGTTCCCAGAACCACGTCAATCGCAATCTCAATCTCCCTAATCGGCGGCATCATCATCAGCTTAGGTGGGATCACACTCGGGATCTCACGATAACAGGAATATCCTTGCGTCCCGGTGCCGCCGTAGGCACCTCGCGCATTGTCGCTGCAACCTGTGTGCTCTCACTGTCTCAACAAACAAGCCTCTATTGTCTGCCTCGCAGAAGGTCATAGCCTTCTCTCTCGGCAGTCAAACATCATGCGGCACTGTGCTAACCAATCCCAAACACTGGGTCAAAACACCGAACTGACACAAGTACCAATAAGTCTGCCAATATAACTCGTGGTCTCAACGGCACTGGACATGATCCACAAGCCTCCTCCACATGCACGACACCATAGTAACCTGTACCTCTAGTGCACGTGGTAACAACTCTGCCTCTAGTCCATGCAGGAATGCAAAGTGCACTAACTCCGACTGCTGTGATGAAATCACACCTGCGACAACCCGATCCACTGCTGTGGCGCCCTCCAACCAGGCGGCACAATCTCATCCCCACGATGCAAGCGGTTGTCGCTCAATCTGCCAAAAATATCTAGACCAATCACAAAGGGAGTACGACCTCTGCCTCTGCTCACACTGAGGCAACGGATAAGGCCCTCCGCAGACAATAAATCCACGCTACCGCTGCGCTACACTGATAAAGATGCCGATGCTGCCGTCGGGGTCCACCCGACCTCTGACATCTCAGAAAATCCATTATTGCAACCGTCATAAGACAAAACACCCTTAATTCATGCAATTTCTTATACAATTATCCTTACTAAGCTCACCCCTCAAACACATATATTGTACCCCAAACATGCATGTTATCAATCACAAAGGATAACATCCCCTTGGATAAGCTTTACATAATCCGTCCATAAGGATATCCACCATCCTGGAAAGGAAAACGAAAGTGCTTCTGCCGGCCGATCTGTCCTCCAACACCTAGCGCCAAGCGCCTCTATCCAGAACTCGCCTCTGGCGGCAGATCCCTATCCAAAGGAACTACAACGCCACGCTCCACACACAATGCCTACTCCATCGAGGCATCCAAAATCTAAAACGGAGGGATCAAATAAACTAAAAGGTATCCTGGCGCAATCCACTCCCAGTCACACATATCCTATGCGCCTCGTCCCTCAAAACCTGGAGCGCGCAGTTCAACAACTGCATAAAACCTCTAGCCCAGGGAGGCTCTCAATTGATCACTTCATCACCACCAACCACGATTCTGTCTCCAAAGGCTCCAACTCAATTCCATGAATCGGGGTGGTTCATCTGCCAAAACTGGCTCCATCGATCAATAATGTCCCACACAGCTCATCAACTGTCAGCTATCCACCCCGCCTCGGTGCCTCAACACTAAACATTGGCACGGAGGGGGCTACTCGCTCAATCGGCGCCACAGAAATCACTGCCGCTGAGGATACTGTAACCAGGTGGTCTCAGGAGAAAAGAACTGTCGGGCTGCCCACTGCTCCGACAACTGTGTCGCCCAGACCAGTGGCTCACTCTGCCGCTGGTATACCCCAAACAATCCTGCCATCGGGGCTCGGAGCTCTCTGACCTCAATCTGGGTACCCGGCCCCAAAACAATCCGCTCAAGCTCCACTGCTGCGACAAGTGCACACCAATCCGTACAACGTGTCGGGGAGACACCGCTCACCACGACCAACTGCACCACAGCACAAAACAAAACTCGACCCAATCCGGCGAGAGTCTAGAGCATGTCAACCGTTCCGCCGCATTATGTTGTCTGCAGCCAACATAATTGCTTAGGAGAATAAACATGCCAATCACTCATTCCGTCACTTGGGAGAGGTATAAAGCTCAATCAGGACTCTCGCTAAAATCGCGACTCTCACGAAGTCATCCTAGGGTCCAACCACAAGCCTAGGGTTTCGACAGTCCCAACTGACCTATCCCTAAGCTCTGATACCAACTAATCTGTCACGCCCCGGTGTCAAAACTGCGACCCGGGCTCTCCAACAGATCCGCCACCTATGCAAAAACCCGCATAGGTGAACCGTCTAACCTGCAAAAGATAGTGCTATATCTACGCAAATATCAGAGCGGAAATAAAATACTGTAAAATAAAATCCAATTACTGTGCAACATGAAATAGAGTACAATATCCATCTCCTCTAATACAGATAACCATCATACAATGTCCTCAGTACAGCATCTCTCAACTATAAAAGGGATATAACTAAAACTATGGTACATCAGTCTCTCCAAATACAAAAGATCCATCTACAAAGTAAACAGTAAAAAAAATAGCTGACAGCTACAAGAAAGCTCCAACCAGGGGATACAGCTACACTTCTCGGGCGGTATGGATCTAGCTCGTGACTCCCTCGCCTCGAACAACGACCGAAAGATAAGCAACTCCCGCAGAAGACTCTGCAAAACAGGGGGAAGAAAAGAGGAAAACAACAATGGGGGGTGAGAACCACTAGTAAACCAGTAGCCTCCCCCTGTGGGTAAAGCCTCAAACTCCGGCGTACCCACTAAGTCTACCAGAGGCAAGGAAAGGAATAAGTGGTAAATCTGTAAACAGAACTGCTGAATAAAGGGAAACCACCACTAGTATGCCTCTAAATGCAATACCAAAAGAAATGACTGTATGAATGCATCAGGAAACAGTATCTGACCAAATAAACCCAATCTAGTCACCAGTAAAACTGGCACTGCCTGCTCTGCTGTCGAACTCAAGAACTCAGTAGGGGACCAGCACACAAGGCTTGAAATCCCAATCAGATGGATCGGTACCCGTCACGGTCTAAAGCCTACTCCGGAGTGGCACTCGAGGGGAGCGACCCACACGAGTAAAGTAACCCTGTCACACATATCTCAATATAGCAGGACTGGATCAAGACTATGATCAAAGTGGGAAACTCCGTCCACTAATGAAACCCCAATCTGATGCAATAATCTCAATAAGTGGGAAACTCCATCCACTAGAGAAATCTGATACCCAATCTGATGCATAAGTGAATATCCGGTCAACCGCCCAATGTCCGCGGTCGCCGCAACACTCCACAAGACCAAAATCTGGTAAAGTAATCAACATCTGGCTAACCGCCTAATGTCCGCGGTTACCACAATAACCCACAATCCACAATCGGGTAAAGTAATCAATATCCGGTCAACCGCCTACTGTCCGCAGTTGCCGCAATAACCCACAAATCCAACATCAAGTACATCCTGTCTCCGACCCTAAGGTCCCGGCTACACTATCCCAAACCTCTGCTCGAACCCGAGCAACATGACTCGAAAGTCTAAATAAGCAGGAGAAAGAAAACAATCATGATTTCTCCTAAGTCAAATCCCAATATGATAGTGTAGCACTAAAATAGTGGCCTATCTAGATGTCCAAACAAGCATGCAAAAGTCCTCATGCAAAATGAAAAAGGGAATAACAAATAACAGTTCCACATGTGTATCAAACAGTAAATTCACAAAGATATAACCCTCATGCTAAAATCATCAGCCAACTACACATGTATATAATCCCTGATCCATAATAAATCCCAAAGTGGTACCCGCACATAGATATGTCATCATGTCCCAATAATTAGTCCATTTAACCAACCTTCATAAAATCTATGTGCTAACATGGCATGTTAATTATCACTAGTAAAATATCCCAATGATCATGTTCCAACAACAATATTATCCCAATAATATTCCCAACATGCTATATCCACAGAATTAATCTCAAATGATAGGCTCACATTTATATCAGTCAATCATGCATGGTAATCAATCAATATGTTCATTAGTGGGCTTCTCTAATAAACTTAGTGAGCAAGTCAGAAGTAGAGGCATGCAACAACCACCCACCTCGAAAAGCGCGCACAACACCAAAAGAAACCTCTCGCTGCCCGCTGTCCTCTAGCACCAGATAATCACGACACACTGCACGGTAATCCAAACAACGCACAATTAATCCCAAACATGCACAAACACTTGCTGTCCAAAAATCAGCCCCAAAAATGGCTAAATTTCACCTCTCTGCAGTCCTCTGAAAAATCCATAAAAATAACCACTGCGATCGTCGCGTCGATACGATCGAAACAAGTACTCGGACGTTCCGATCCGATACCTGTAGATCAAGTTACAAATAAAACACCGCGGTAAGCGCAACGCCACATAACCAAAAATCCTGTGGCACACAGTCCAAGAAAAGCTTAATTATCAGTTTCGAATCAATTTCCAAAAATCCCAGAAAAATCACCACTGTGTTCCTCGCGACGAGTAGATCAAAATCGAGTCCTTAAACGCCTTGATCCGATGCTCCTAGGCCAAGATATAAATCGAACAAGCCGGTGCTGTCCAGAATCCATCACAGAAAAAGGGGGTCAAAAATGGCTCGGTAACCGTGCCAAAAGTGCGAAACGGAGCAAAGTCATCAACACGAAAATCGAAGCCTTACCTCTTAGGAACACGCTGTCGAAGAAATCGCCCAAAAATTCCTCCTGGTTTGCTCATAGTGAATTTTTGACTGAACTGTGACGGTAATGGGCCGAAATGGGGAGAAACCGAGGCGAACTGTAAAATCGATATTGCCGTTGCCGAGCTTCCAAAAATTCCAGGGATCCACCACGAGCTCAAGAACATCAAGGGGAACAATTTTCATATAGAGCTCTCCCTCCCATCCTCACTCTAAAGCTCAGAAAAAGGGAAGAAAGAGGGAGAGGAGGAGGTATTTATAGGCCATTCCAAACAATTCACTTAATTACCTCTGTGTCCTGTGAACCGGGCGTACCGAACAATCGGGCGCGCACAGTAACTCAATCCGGGCCGTTGATCAAGCGCTCGGATTCACCGGATTGCGCCACGTGTCCCCCGAACATGGGACAGCAATTCCGGCCGCTCCCTTCACGCCGCGTGGCCCACCCTGGTCAACGGAGGGGTTGGCGCCCGCCAATGGCGGGCCGCCACGTGGCGCACGCGTGCGCCACGTCGGCGCCGTGGCCGCCACGCCAGTCGCCACCCTGCCAACCGCCGCCTGCCACGCCACCTGCCCTGCCGTACACGCACAGTGACGCGCCCAATCCCCGCGCGCCACGTGTCAAGGCCCCGCCCTCGCTGCACCCGGTGCACACACTCCGTGCACCAGACGAACAACAGCCTGCCACGTGTCCACCTCTGATCTAATAGAAAACTGCCACGTGGCACACCACCAGCCTGCACCCCGCGCCTGCCCACGCACCTGCCCGGCCTGCCCGGCCTGCTCGCGCACCCCTGTGTGCGCCGCGTCCACTGCACCGAACCAATGGTATGCTGCCACGTGTCCCCGCTCCGGTCCACCGTACACCCCGCGCTCTCCCGTGAACCGAGCGCCCTGCGCCCTCCAATCTGGAGCCGCCACGTGGCTTCCCGCCTGGTCCACTGCACCAGCGCTCCTCTCCGTGGACCGGGACGCGTGCGCCGGCCAATCAGCGGCTGCCACGTGTCCCTCCGGCCGGTCCACGGCTCCCCCATGCACCAAAATACACCAGAAACTTCCGGGTCTTCGTTTTTGGGCGTCCGGACTCAGAAAAATACAAGTAAATAGCCGTTTTCAAGCGTTTTTCCGCGCTGAATCCAAATACGGCATCCGATTTGCCAAATTCTCAACCGAAATTTACCCGAAGGCCCCCGGAAAAGCTCACTTGATCTGATTTTTCCGTCGGGTCCATTTCTTGTGTCCAATACACACCCAAACACTCCCATCTCCCAAGATAGTCCTCCAGAAGCCACTGATCAAGCCATAAACCTCCAATGAAGATCCGGGTCATCACAGTAAGTTTGCCATTAACGGAGCTTGAATGGCCGCGTGCATGGTGGTCGGCCGGTTGATGCTCCTCGCCGCCGGCTTGGTGTTCGAGTGGATGCTATTGGATGAGACAAAGCTTGGGTGCTGTCCTTTGCACTTGGAAGATGTTGGTTGGTGTTGGCTCAAATTTGAAGCTCGTGGTTGGCCGCAAATGGCCAACTCCGGCCATCCGCTGAGCTAGGTCGCCGGAGTTTGGTTGCGTTATGTCCCTTACATCTCTGGGATACTTTCCAGACCAATGCTACCTTAGTTTGAAATCTGAGCTCTTGTTGGATGAAACTCGGCCAAACCGCACTCAAGGTGTTCGTTGAAATGCCCAAGGTGTTTGTTGAAATGCCCATGTGACCCCAACTTCTTTCCTGGCTGTTCTTCGACCACCCTTGGTGAGCCCTCGACCTCTTTTGTCCTCCGGAGCATGTTGGCCATTTTTGTTTCCAAGCTGAATGCTTGGTCGGAGAGATCTTGCAAACCGAGCTCTAAAAGCTTAGGATTTGAGCCATGTTGCTCCGGCGATGTTTCCGGTTTCCCCGCGACACCTGGTTGGTGAGCCTCTGAGTCCTTTCGACCTATTGAGCCCAATGCTCACCCTAAATTCGGGTTTGGTCGAGTGTAAGTATAAAAAGTAGCATCGTGAGCCTTTATGCATAGTATTAGTTGACCCGAAGTTGTCCTCGGGTTCCGCGTTGCTCCTAAATGGTGTGGACGACGTTCAGTGCATCGAGGCCCACCTACTGGTGGCCTTGGTTCAGTTTAAAAGCATTCAGAAATAAAATGCAAGTGAAAAAGTTGTTAATTTGCTTGCTTTTATGCAATTTTGTGAAACCCTACGGGGCGTAGTTGCAATTGTGACCACTTGGGCTGCTTCGGGCAACGTACACATGATCTCTAAACCCTTCGTTGGAGATCCCAGGACTTCAGCGAAGTTCCCCGTTTAGCTTGTCTGCACTCAGTGAGTCAGTGGTTAGGTATGAGTGAGTCTTTTTCTGACCTGTGATTATGATTCAGGTCCCAGCAGTCAGCCGCCAGCTTGTGAGCCATCCAGCGGTCACCGCGACCGTCTACCTTGAGGTGGGTTTATCTTCGGTCCGGGCTTTATCAGGTCGGCCCTATGGGGTGCCGTGGTAGGTCGGACCCCTGTTTTTGGTGTAGCCCTAAACCTATGCTTAAGCCTTTCTATTTGCTTTCATTCTAGCATTCAGTCATTATAGCTATGTTGCCTTGATCTTACAGTTGAGCTTATCGATATGTTTTCATTCTCAGCACCTAGTATATATATATAGTGATATACATCTGGACATATGCCATGTTTGCTTTGTCATCAGCCTAGTTATATTAGCATTTCCTGTTCTATGTTGCATGATAGAATAGGAGTACAATTCTGGTATTCAGCATCAGATGTTCCGTTTGGTTATACAGCCTCAGTGATTCAGCTTCAGATACACAGCCTCAGTTGAGATTACAGCTTTCAGCATCCCGACAGGGATTATCCGGCTTATTGTCGATTGTTCAGTCTTTTGACTGCGAGCTTGAGTATCAGCATTATGATCGCCATAGCACTAGCTGCTCATTTCACGTACGCCGTGGGACTGATCCCCCACAATGCGTTCTTTACCGGTAAAGTGGTCGATAGTGGCGACCCCTGAGCCCCAGGCTGCACATAGTGGACGATAGTGGCGACACGTGTGCCCCTGAGTGTACCGATGGTGCCGGATTATATGTCAGCCGAACGTGCCAGCTTTGGCATTGGTCTAGGTCCTCGTGACCGATGACGGCATTGATTGGGTATTTCGGTTCTAACATTGATGCATGATTTGCATTGTTACTCCAGCATTTGTTAGCATGACTAGCACATGATTATTGGTACTCTACTTTACAGCTTGACATTTATGTATTGTCACACCTGCCTATTCTACTACATGATATATTGACATTGTCCTGATTTATGTGATGGTTAGATATAAACTATTCAGCTTATTTCATGAGTACCTTCTTTCATTTCAGCATGCTTAGATTTCATATCTGCACCTTGCCTTTCAGCTTTCAGTTATATCCTGCTTTTGCTATCCGCTTATCATTGTATCCGATAGGTACGACTTGCTATTTCTCGGCCCGTCATGCCCACTGGGATATATGTAGAGTGTATCTCACACCCCCTGGGTGACCATTTTTCAGGTCAGTCGGATGCTGGGAGATTGGGACGATCCAGTGAGCTGTTGCGCTAGAGTTGTCCCCTGCTATTGGGCGCAGTGGCCTAGTGCTAGTATTTACAGTTACCGTATCATGATCTTAGATTGTCTCTGTATTTTTGAGTTGGAGTATTTGTGGATTATGTCATGAGTAGTTGTGGATGTATTAGTTGTAGAGCTTTATGTTTTTGATTTAGCTGTTGATTATGTTGCTCTCTGATTGTATCACCGCACTTGCCTAGCCGAGCATGTATAGGGGAGACTCTGCCCGTGTGGACAGAGGATTTCCTATGCATGTGGCGATCTGCTCACGTCCTGAGACTAAAGTTTGAACTCTGATAAAAAAAAAAAAAAATTAGACCGCTGTTTTGAAACTCGGGGCGTGACAGGAACTTTTTTGATATCTGAAAAAATACTATCGAATCATTTAGTTTTACCTATGTGCAAAACTAGTTGTACTTAATCTCGCAGAAAACTTAAACTCATAATGATGCTACTTGTGGCTATACAATGAGCTTATATAACTTCTTTCCCCATAACAGGCTAAAAGTTTGGTGCTTTATTTGCAGATTTCAATATGTGAATTGAAATCACGTAATATATGTAGTGGAATGTTACGTATTAAAATAAACTTTTGAGACAGAATATTCTCAATCTTGTTTAAATGCCATAGTTGATTAGCTATGTTTCATCAGCTATATTTTTTTGTTCATACACATAATCTATCAAAAGTATGTTAAAGCATTTGGTACTTTATGTAATGATTCATATTCTGTTAGATTTAGAACTTTAGTGAAGTGAAATGCAACACATCTGAATATTGGTATCAATGTTATATAAAGAACTAATTGTTAAAGTGTCTTTTATTAGCATACCAATGATAAATAACTGCCTACTTAGTATCTATTCTTACTCAAAAGAAATTTCAAATATTGAACATTAATGCTTCTACTTTATGTTTTGTCTACAGGTTCAAGAATAATGGTTCCGAGAAGTCTGAGGTCGCCTTCCTGCGATGCGATGTCAGTGCGCTCCTCGTCGGCTCTTCTGGTCCGACTTTTCAGTCCTGAGTGCGAACCGCAGAACATAGCTGCTTACGACAAATCCAAATAAATATCATGCTTTACTCTCCCTGTCATTTTCATCTTACTCCGATTAGAATAACTTGGTTAATCGTATGTTTTATGTTGTCATGCTGTCATGGCCGAACAAGTTTCTTAGTTGATGATAAAACATTCTTACATTTATTTATCTTTGAAAAGAATAAAAAGGAAGAGGATTTTGATGTCTAATTTAGAATGATCCTGTAGATACATTAATCAGTCAAATTAATTGGAGTTTTCTGCTATCTTAGTTTTTCCCATAAAAATTTGTTCAATATTAGTGACAATTTAACTTTAATGCATTATATTGTGCGAAAAAAAAATCTGATGACCGCTATTTGTAATTTTCAAAGCATTCTTCTTTATTCTCAAGCACAGTGAAGGGAAATTTAGTTGCTAAAAACACATTGATGTATTGTGTTACTTAGATCCTTGAACTGTGGCACAGAGGTACCAGCTAGAGAGCAAAAGAGACTTGTATTTAAGGTAGTGTTCTTAGTCCTTCTCTCATGGTATACGTGTGGTGGTTCACTTTTGCGCAGTTAAAGAGGACTCTCTCTTCTTATTGCCCTCTATTTTCTTCTGAAATTGTGATCTCCATACATATACATAACATGGTGGCTCCCTCTATTTTTCTCTGAACAAATTGTCTCCTCCATATATACATAACAGGGACGCTCCTTAAAATTCTCAGTGTAATTTTTATTACATCACAGTTGTGAGGTTAACATATGAACAACATGTGTTAGGTTCTCTATCTATGCAAACTTATGTTTCAGCCTCATATATTTTGGTTTGTCCTGTGCTAGAGTCATGCATATGCACTACTACTGTAGCCAGTTTGTGAAGATACATAACTTTAATATTAAAAAAGGCATTTTCTATAAATCTTGTTATATAAATCATTTTAAAATTGGGTGATATACGTGCCTTAGAACTAGTGGATCTCGTTTAGCATTCTAAGCCTATCCCAGAGACCTGTCTGCGTTATCATGACGGGCCCGATGCGGGCCTTAGTTGGTGAATATTGGCCTGACCATTAGCACAAGTCGACTTCCTAGTTCGTATATGTGATATTGAATTGTCTATTCGGCGGCCACTTTATACTGAAGTTAACTCGCGAGTTTATTAGGGCATTTTCTATGGCTCTTTCCTCCTTATCTATATTCATTATCTATCGCCTTTCTTGCACGCCTTTCGATTGCTTGAGAAAATGCCCAAAGAGTAGTGGCTCATAGTCGTTGTATTAGTTCCTGGTACTACGAGTGATCCTACAAACAAATTGTCGGTGGTTGTCAATTTTAATAAATAGTTGCATTATTCTTCTTGGCATGCATGGCCTCATGTAGTCATGTTGTGTCTTGAACAACCCCTGTGCTTTTCCTTTCTTCGAGGCTTAAAGATTGATGCACGAGGAAAGCGAGATTTTGCATAAACTAGGGTAATAATGTAGCTAGACCTTCCTAGCATGCTTTATTAATTTGTTTTGAACTGACTAGTTGTGCCATACCTATGTGATCAGTTATCAACAAATGTTTGTCTCCAGAGAGAAGAGATAGGATAATAATCAAGTGCTCCTTCTGGTTGTCATTCTTTTTTCGAATAGGGTTTGCCTTTTTTTAGTGTTTTTGAGTCTTGGAAGGACCTATGAGCTAGAAGAATAAATTTCAAAAGTCTGTTAAGGCCTTGAAAGAAGCTTGGGAAATGAAAGCTTATATGCCCTTTTTGTCACGTCCCGAGATCGCCGATTTTATTGGTTCGGGCAAGCCAACAGACCCGCCAATCGCCAATTTGGTTGGTTCGGGCACACCAACAGACCAACCAATCGGACATGACCTCTCACTATTTGAAAGGAATGATAATATCTCAATCATAGAACATGCATAAGGAGATACATGAATATCAGAGTACGACTTAAAATTTAACTTTAGACATAAACACAATTGTATAAAGTTGAAATTTTAATAGTAGAATGAACCTCATTTACAATTACAACAATTTTTCTATTTTCCCTTTCCAAAATAATACAATGTTCACTCTAGTACAAAATAGTATACTTTCTAGACCCTACCAGGTCCACTATTCTGCGAGGCCCTTAGCCCTATCATGCGCCTCGCCGACGATACCTGGTTATATGTATATGTATACATATATATATATATATATGTATATATATACATATATATATATATATATGTATATATATATATATATATATATATATATATATATATATATATATATATATATATATATGTATATATATATATATATACATATATATATATATATATATATATACATATATATATATATATATATACATATATATATACATATATATATATATATATGTATGTATATACATATATATGTATACTTGTATATATATATATACATATATATGTATATACGTATATACATATATATATATACATACATATGTATACATGTATGCATATATATATACACATTTGTATACATGTATATATATATATATATATATATATATATATATATATATATATATATATATATATATATATATATATATATATATATATATATATATATATATATATATATATATATATATATATATATATATATATATATATATATATATATATATATATATATATATATATATATATAGTCCGGCTACTATACTATTAATAGTACCAACTTATTGGCGCTATCAAGTTTTCTACCCTTAAATCTACTCTTTTGATCATTTTCACCCGTTAGATTTTACTATTTTCCAACCAGCTATTAAACCCAAGAGGACCACTATCATCTCAACCACATATTTTTTAATCCAAGGGTTTAAACCAGAGTTTGCAAAACAGGCGTAACAGACCGCCACACATATAGGAAACTCTCTATTCCGCGAACAGAGACTCCCCTATATATGCACGGCTAGGCTAGTAATCAGCAACAGATATCTCAGTACAACTACTACTCTAGTCAGCAGAAATAATTCAAAATCAGTTATTTCATCAATATTTTAAATGTCTAAATCGAACAGAATTAGAATAAAATGCGGAAACCAAAAGTCTGCGTAAATCATCAAGGATCTCAATCATCTCTGTCTAGAATCATGGGGACAGCTCTATCGTGACAAGCTCACTGGATCGTCCCGACAACTCACCACCCGACGGACCTGCAACAGTCACCCGAGGGTGTGAGACACACCGGAGTGTATCCCAGTGGGCACGACGAGCCGAGGATCAGCTAATCGTACCTACTGGGTACTAAAATCTGCGGATAGTAAAGATCAATAGGAAAAGCTGGAATAACAATAAGGTCTACTGATAGTCAACAATAGTTCACAGATACAATTAAAATAGGCAGGTAATCCACATAAGGAACAGTAGGTAAATAAATGCTAGAAATCAGGATATATCAGTGATAACAATCATAAGAACTGTAGATCACACATGTAGAAAATAAGAGATGTCTACAAAAATCATATATAGAGAACTGCAAGTGATGAAAGCATGTCTACAGATGATCATACTAGAAATAAACTGAACAACAATACAAGAGTAATGCGTCAAAGGTAGAAACCCAAGTACCCAATCGTATGCCAATATTGGTCTCAGAGGACCTCAGGCAATGCCACTCATCCGCACCCGATCCGCTGACATAACCCTGCACGTCACAGACGCCAAGCAGTCTCGATGCAAAAAGGGGCTCACGGGTCTATCACCAGACCACTTTACCGGCAAAGAACAAGCTCAACGGGGAGCGACCCCGACCATGTTCGTGAAGAACAGCAGTGCATGGCAAATCATAATGCTCAATCTCACGGTCTAATGACCGGGTAGTCGGCAACACGCCGGAATCCCAACAGGGAATCATCAGTCTATCGATCAGGATCAATCAATCATGCATATCGGAATATCAAGCAACATCTCAAGTGTCAGGAATCAACGAGTAGAATCGAATCATGCAAATCTATGCACTGGAATATAAGAGCTGATGCACAAGTACATGTGATATGTCTAACGTAAATCAAGTACTGTCAGGAACAATCATAGGGCATGCCAATACAATTCATCAGGGCTAATCTAGATAGAATCGGCAGATATATATATGACGAGTCTAAAAGAATCAATGTCTGTCACGAGGGATCACATGTGATATATAGATCAAATCAATCAACTAATAAACAGGTATATGAATCGATCAAGATCTATCAGGAGTAGTCATAGAGCATGTAGGTGTAAGTATCAGGGGTAGATGACAGGTCTAAGGAAATCCATATCAATCAGAAGGGTCACATGGCATATAGATCAAGTCATCATGTATAGTCAAGAACCACTGTACATGATATGTCTAAAGAATCGATAGTTGTCAAGTACAGGTCTAATCAAGTCAGTGTCAATCAGTGAAACCATGATATGTATATGGTATGTCTCATGAAGATCAAGGTCTATCAGAAATATAAAAACTGATAAACAGGTACGTGAGATATGTCTCACGTAGATCAAGATCTGTCAGGACTAATCACTGGAATCCACAGATAAGCTAACTAGGCAGGGAATCAAAAACAGGTGTCCGACTGGACTAAAGCAACCAGAGGGCCGAATAGATCAAGCCCGGACCGAAGGTAACCCACCTGGATGAAGGCAGAGTCCCCGAACTCCCGATCAGCAGCTAGGGGCTGGCGTCGAACAACTGGGCCCTGTATAAGAAGACATGATCAGTAATAAACTCGCACAACCCTTTCCCGACGTCGCTACACTAACGGAACGTTTAAACGGGTCAAATCGGTCATTTTATCGATCGACAACTGATTCCTGGTCAACGAGGACCATCGGAATCCTAATAAAATGGCCAGGTAGTGTTTGGGTGCTATCTAAGGTCAGCTAGGGTGACCATTTTGCATTTAAGTCCAACAGGTATCAAAATTTGCATAAATATCATTTCGTTATTACTGTTTTAGCTTGTTCTTAAGATCCGGGAATCCAAATGTGACTCCGTAAGTGCCAGCGTGTCACATTTGATGCGAGGAACCCCGTGCTCACAATCTTGGGTCAGCGCGAAACCCCAGGGCAAAGTTAGCCTTTTAACTCGCGATTTTGGACACAGTGTTTCGCCCCGTTCTTGCAATTCGGGACTCCGACGACGACACCGTAAATTCCAGCGGGTTCGTTACGTCGAGACGGAGTCCGTGCTCACGGGGTTTGGTCGACACGGATCCCGAGTTAAAAGTTGGCCCATACAGTTCTTTATGTCCATTTACAACTTTGATAAAACTTAATATACTCTTGATTAAATTGAGCCCTAACAGGAGCATCATGTTCAGCAAGCATACAGGAGTGGAGGGCTCACCTGAGGGGTGCCGGAGGTCGGCCGGAAAGATGGCCGGAGCAAGGTAGTGCTCCAACAAGGCTCGGGTTGGCTTCTTCTCGGATCAACTCTGGCACAGACCTGTACCAGAGGTAAGCACCAGGTTACTTGAGTCCCAGAAGAGGTTCGGTCCAGGTAGGGTCGAGTCCCGGCGGCCGGAGGGGCGGCGGCCGGAGCTAGAGCCCGGAATGATATTCTCGGGCACAAGGTATGAGGCCAACAACAGAGCACTATCTTGCCAAAAGTAAAATGCTGGGAAGCTTAAACATGGCCTCAAGGTCTTACCTGTCAAGGTGCCCGGAGCCCAGACCGCCGGGGATCGCCGGAGCTCGAACCAATGCCCTTCTCGGGTGCAACTCTGGAACGGAAGAGAGCCACGTTAAGAGGGCCATGCAAGTTGCTGGGTGGACTCAGGGGATCAAGCTAAGCCTACCTGGAGGTTCCCGGCGGCAGAGGAGCGCCGGCGAGGCGGCGCCGGAAAGGCTCGGTCAAGCTCGGAGGGGCTCTAATGGTGGATTCCGGCCGGCTGGGTTCCGGCCGGAGCAACCTGGATGGAAAGCTTCCACCCGGCGCCAGGAAGCTTCTGGTGGCAGTGGCCGCCGGTGGGAGGCAGCGGCGGCGCCGGACGGCGACGCGCGGCCGAGAAGCCAAGAATCGGGTTTCTAGGGCTCCTTTGCGCGGGCCCGATCTTGATCCGATCGTGATGGGACTTCGTGGAGAGGTTGCAGTCAACCAGGGGAGGAAGATCAATGGTGCTGATCTCCAGTTGAACGGCCGGATCACGACGGCGCTGAAGATCGGCCGGAAAGACAATAATTTGATGGGACGGCTCCCGCCGGCGATCGGATCGGCGGCCGCGGCTCGGACTTGGCCGGAAACCCGAGGAAGATGGGTTGGCCCGCGGCGGCGCTGCGGCGACGGCTGGGGACCGGACCACCCCAGCTCGGTTGCGGCGTCCCAATGGAGTCTCCCAGACAGGGTCTTGACCTCCCGAGAACCTCCCGAGAACCCTCCTCTTCCACCACCCGAGAACAAGGTGATCCTTGCTCCTCCCTTCCCCGGCGACGGGAGAGGCGGCGGCCGGTGCGGCTGGGTCCGAGGAGAGCGGCAGGGAAGAGGGATTTTGTTGCAACAGCGGCTGGGTGGCAGAGGGTTTAGGGTTCGTGAGGAACCCTAACTCGGTTGGAACCTATATATATAGGGTTTGCAAAATTGCAATGTAGTCCCTCTAGCCTTGGTGTTTTAGCACCTGGTCCCTCACAGCAACTTTCATTTACATCCAGGTCCCTCTCCCATGAGTGGCACGCTTTCCGAGGCAAAAAATCCAAGGGTTCTATGTGCAAAATAGCATTTTTCGACGCATTTCACGCTTTTCAAGATGATCCGTTCGTCGAAACGGAAAATGGACTGCGCCATGACGTCCGGCTCGACGAGACCTATCAGGTAGCGATTTTTGATTTTCGAGAAACTGCCCGGATTAAATCTCGGTCCATAACATGCAGTCCCGAAATACAGTTTTTGCGTTTTTCGAGACTTAGAGTCGTCAAACGGAAATTTCGTCAGCGCCATTGCGTCCAGAACGTCGGAGCCATTCAAATCGACTACCTGAAGTGCTATGTTCGGATTCCAGACAGTGAATTGGCTCAACGTTGGCGCGAAGGGGCTCGAAAATTAGGGTTTACTGTTCATCGTACCCTCGACTTAGGTCGCGGGTCCTGCCCGCTTCTTCGTCGATTTCTGGAAGATCCGACCGTCAGATCTGAACAAGTTTAATATGATTTTCACTCAGTTCGTCATGACGGTCGCGCTCGTGGTCTCGGATCTTCGAGATTAGGCTCGGATTGAAAGGCGATATTTCTGGCCCACTAATTGTGCAAATTACACTGCAGAAAATGGGCACTAAGACTACGGGTGCTTTTCATGATCCAGATTCAACTTGACTTTTATTCTTTTTCCTTTTATTTATTTATAATAAAATTCAAGTTTCTACATCTCTACCACCTAAAAAGAAGTTTCGTCCCCGAAACTTAATACAACTAAGAGTCAAATACATGGGGAAAGCGCTCCTACATGGCTGATTCACGTTCTCACGTGGCTTCGCGCTTTTCATGGTTCTCCTATAACTTACAGTTTGTGCAGGCAGAACTCAACGGTCTTACTCATTTAGGCTGACTATCGAGGCTGAACACTGACAAAATGCCACTAGATTCACTTTCTTAAGTGAAATCCCATAAGGTAGAGAATCTCTTCTTACACTTTATAATCGTTTGTGGCAAAATTTTCACCACCAGCTGCTAGAACTAAACCTCAGACTACTAAGGACGCACGACTGCCGGTTAAATATCACACGACCTGTCGCTTAGCATCATAAAACATGGCAACCCAAGGCCACCATTCATAAAGCTTAAATATCCGATTTGGGCATGTTGTCCAACTTTCTGGGCTTAAACCATATAGTTATATTATCAACTCAGTTGCAAAATCTGGCGACATCAACGTGGCTAAGGCAATCAATGTCTACGGAGATCAACGTCCAATTTTATCTTTAATCTACTTATTAAAAACAAGGTAATTCAGATTATTACATCACCTCCACTTCCAAGGAGTTTTGTTCCCAAAGCTTACAACTTAAGGTCATACTAAATGAAATGTTTAATATAAAATTTATTAGAGATCTACTAGGTCAGTCGTCGGGTTTCCCTCCATTGGCTCTCCATGAGAGGTCAGTGCATAGGCCGGTCCTGCTGAGGTATGGCGCCAGATGAAGCCGCGTTCGAGGAAGTGCCCTGACGCTGGTATGGAATCACGGTTGCTGGAGCAGTGAAATGATCGGGGGTGGTCCCCTGTGGGCAATTTTCCCGAATGTGTCCCGGTTGCCCGCACCCGTAGCAACATCCATATCGACGAGGGCACGTATTTGCGTGATGTGGCCTACCGCAAAAGATACAGAGTCGTAGTCCACGTTGCTGGTGGCTGGCTGGTGCGTTCCCAGAAGAAGTCCGTTTCTTATCCTTTCCTCTCTCAGTGGCATCCCGCTCCACACGAGCGGTCTGGATTTCGGCCTCGACGCAGTTGTCGAAGTCAGTGGTCAGGGGGGATGAGAGCTGGCCGTGCATCTCGTGCCCCAACCCCTGCGAGCACTTCGTAGCGGTATGTCCCTGTTGGCCGCATGTGAAGCATCGGCCGTGGCATCGTTTGCAGAAGCGCGCTCGGTGAGTACCCCCGCAGAAGGCGCACGAGTCGAGTTAGCTTCGCCTTTTTGTTTTGTCTGGGGGATCCGCCACCGCTCACAGAAGGCGCTCTTTCTTGCCCTTGAATATTTGTGGCTCGGAATTCTTGAACTCTGGTAGGACAGCCTTTGCTCGAGCTTGCTCTGCTCGATCAGCCTCATCATTGGCCACAGGATCAGTAACTGGGAAGACTGATCGGTATGACGCAGGTGCCATCACCGCAGTACTAACAGGGGCAACCGTAACCCCCTTACCGCACAAGAAGCCGCAACAACATCTGGAATGGGCCCCGCCAGTGGTGATACGGGGTCAACAGCAGGCTCGGCCAAACCCTCAGGCTCGGCCACGGCCGAGAGCAACAAGGGGGTGCAATCGGCGGTGCAGCAACTGGAACAGTTGGTGGTGAACAGGTGGGACTGGAGCAGCAGTTCTTGCTGCTGCACAAAATGCTGGAACATCCCAACCAGGGGCCGCCATCTGAGCCTCAAGTCGCTCTATACGACCCTGCACTGCGAGCTCGCTCGGCGCGCTGGGTGGTCGGCCGCACAAACGGCCCGTGTCCGCACCCCGTCCATGCCCCACGGCCTGGAGGACAAGCCATAACTGCAATCCAGAAGCAGGGTCAGAAACAGACTCTGATAATGTCTTAAATTTCTAACCCTTAACTCGACGTACCCACGCTCTCACGTGACAAGTCATCCTAGGGTTCATCCTAACCAGTTCCTAATCATCTTTCCTAGGTACCGTGTACCTATTGCTCTGATACCATCTAATCTGTCACGCCCCGAGTCTAAAAATCAGGTCTGAATTTTTTTTTTTTTTTTTGTTTAAACCAGAGTTTGCAAAACAGGCGTAACAGACCGCCACACATATAGGAAACTCTCTATTCCGCGACAGAGACTCCCCTATATATGCACGGCTAGGCTAGTAATCAGCAACAGAGATCTCAGTACAACTACTACTCTAGTCAGCAGAAATAATTCAAAATCAGTTATTTCATCAATATTTTAAATGTCTAAATCGAACAGAATTAGAATAAAATGCGGAAACCAAAAGTCTGCGTAAATCATCAAGGATCTCAATCATCTCTGTCTAGAATCATGGGGACAGCTCTATCGTGACAAGTCACTGGATCGTCCCGACAACTCACCACCCGACGGACCTGCAACAGTCACCCGAGGGTGTGAGACACACCGGAGTGTATCCCAGTGGGCACGACGGCCGAGGATCAGCTAATCGTACCTACTGGGTACTAAATCTGCGGATAGTAAAGATCAATAGGAAAAAAGCTGGAATAACAAATAGGTCTACCTGGATAGTCAACAATAGTTTCACAGATACAATTAAAATAGGCAGGTAATCCACATAAGGAACAGTTAGGTAAATAATGCTAGAAATCAGGATATCAGTGATAACAATCATAAGAACTGTAGATCACACATGTAGAAAATAAGAGATGTCTACAAAATCATCTATAGAGAACTGCAAGTGATGAAAGCATGTCTACAGATGATCATACTAGAAATAAACTGAACAACCAATACAAGAGTAATGCGTCAAAGGTAGTAGAACCCAAGTACCCAATCGTATGCCAATATTGGTCTCAGAGGACCTCAGCTCAATGCCACTCATCACGCCCCACCCGATCGCTGACAAACCCTGCACGTCACAGACGCAAGCAGTCTCGATGCAAAAAAGGGGCTCACGGGTCTATCACCAGACCACTTTACCGGCAAAGAAACAAGCTCAACGGGGAGCGACCCCGGCCATGTTCGTGAAGAACAGCAGTGCATGGCAAATCATAATGCTCAATCTCACGGTCTAATGACCGGGTAGTCGGCAAAACGCCGGAATCCCAACAGGGAATCATCAGTCTATCGATCAGGATCAATCAATCATGCATTATCGGAATATCAAGCAACATCTCAAGTGTCAGGAATCAACGAGTATAATCGAATCATGCAAATCTATGCACTGGAATATAAGAGCTGATGCACTAAGTACATGTGATATGTCTAACGTAAATCAAGTACTGTCAGGAACAATCATAGGGCATGCCAATACCAAATCATCAGGGCTAATCTAGATAGAATCGGCAGATATATATATGACGAGTCTAACAAGAATCATGTCTGTCACGAGGGATCACATGTGATATATAGATCAAATCAATCAACTCTAAAACAGGTATATGAATCGATCAAGATCTATCAGGAGTGTAATAGAGCATGTAGGTGTAAGTATCAGGGGTAGATGACAGTCTAAGGAAATCCATATCATCAGAAGGGTCACATGGCAATAGACTCAAGTCATCATGTATAGTCAAGAACCACTGGACATGATATGTCTAAAGAATCGAAGTTGTCAAGTACAGGTCTAATCAAGTCAGTGTCAATCAGTGAAACCATGATATGTATATGGTATGTCTCATGAAGATCAAGGTTATCAGAAATATAAAAAACTGATAAACAGGTACGTGAGATATGTCTCACGTAGATCAAGATCTGTCAGGACTAATCACTGGGAATCCACAGATAAGCTAATAGGCAGGGAATCAAAACAGGGTGTCCGACTGGACTAAAGAAACCAGAGGCGAATAGATCAAGCCCGGACCGAAGGTAACCCAACTGGATGACGG
>CM055063.1:48087510-48091138 GCA_029204045.2 Tillandsia leiboldiana | reverse complement strand
TCACCGCAGTACTAACAGGGGCACCGAACCCCCCCCCGGTACGCACAGGAAGCGCAAAAAATCTGGAAAGGGCCCCCGCCAGTGGTGATACGGGGTCAACAGCAGGCTCGGCCAACCCTCAGGCTCGGCCACTGCCGGAGCAACAAAGGGGTGCAATCGGCGGTGCAGCAACTGGAAACAGTTGGTGGGTGAACAGGTGGGACAGGAGCAGCAGTCTGCTGCTGCACAAAATGCTGGGAACCCCAACAGGGCCGCCATCTGATCCTCAGTCGCTCTCTACGACCCTGCATGCGAGCTCGCTCGGCGCGCTGGGTGGTCGGCCGACACAATCGGCCTGGTGTCCGCACCCCGTCCATGCCCACGGCCTGGAGGACCAGGCCATAACTGCAATCACAGAAGCAGGTCAGAAACAGACTCTGATAATGTCTAATTTCTAACCCTTAACTCGACGTACCCAACGCTCTCACGTGACAAGTCATCCTAGGGTTCATCTAACCAGTTCCTAATCATCTTTTCCTAGGTACCGTGTCCCTATGCTCTGATACCATCTAATCTGTCACGCCCGACGAGTCTAAAAATCAGGTCTTGAAATTTTTTTTTTTCTTTTTTTGTTTTAACCAGAGTTTGCAAAACAGGCGTAACAGACCGCCACACATATAGGAAACTCTCTATTCCGCGAACAGAGACTCCCTATATATGCACGGCTAGGCTAGTAATCAGCAACAGATATCTCAGTACAACTACTACTCTAGTCAGCAGAAATAATTCAAAATCAGTTATTTCATCAAATTTTAAATGTCTAAATCGAACAGAATTAGAATAAAATGCGGAAACCAAAAGTCTGCGTAAATCATCAAGGATCTCAATCATCTCTGTCTAGATCATGGGGACAGCTCTATCGTGACAAGCTCACTGGATCGTCCCGACAACTCACCACCCGACGGACCTGCAACAGTCACCCGAGGGTGTGAGACACACCGGAGTGTATCCCAGTGGGCACGACGAGCCGAGGATCAGCTAATCGTACCTACTGGGTACTAAAATCTGCGGATAGTAAAGATCAATAGGAAAAGCTGGAATAACAATAAGGTCTACTGATAGTCAACAATAGTTCACAGATACAATTAAAATAGGCAGGTAATACCACATAAGGAACAGTAGGTAAATAAATGCTAGAAATCAGGATATATCAGTGATAACAATCATAAGAACTGTAGATCACACATGTAGAAAATAAGAGATGTCTACAAAAATCATATATAGAGAACTGCAAGTGATGAAAGCATGTCTACAGATGATCATACTAGAAATAAACTGAACAACAATACAAGAGTAATGCGTCAAAGGTAGAAACCCAAGTACCCAATCGTATGCCAATATTGGTCTCAGAGGACCTCAGGCAATGCCACTCATCCGCACCCGATCCGCTGACATAACCCTGCACGTCACAGACGCCAAGCAGTCTCGATGCAAAAAGGGGCTCACGGGTCTATCACCAGACCACTTTACCGGCAAAGAACAAGCTCAACGGGGAGCGACCCCGGCCATGTTCGTGAAGAACAGCAGTGCATGGCAAATCATAATGCTCAATCTCACGGTCTAATGACCGGGTAGTCGGCAACACGCCGGAATCCCAACAGGGAATCATCAGTCTATCGATCAGGATCAATCAATCATGCATATCGGAATATCAAGCAACCTCTCAAGTGTCAGGAATCAACGAGTAGAAGCGAATCATGCACAATCTATGCAATGGAATATAAGAGCTGATGCACAAGTACATGTGATATGTCTACGTAAATCACGTACTGTCAGGAACAATCATAGGGCATGCCCATACAATTTCATCAGGGCTAATCTAGATAGAATCGGCAGATATATATGACGAGTCTCTAAAAGAATTCAATGTCTGGCACGAGGGATCACATGTGATATATAGTCAAATCAATCTAACTAATAAACAGGTATATGAATCGATCAAGATCTATCAGGAGTAGTCATAGAGCATTTAGGTGTAAGTATCAGGGTAGATGAAGGTCTAAGGAAATCCATATCAATCAGACGGGTCCCATGGCATATAGATCAAGTTCATCATGTATAGTCAAGAACCATGTACATGATATGTCTAAAGAATCGATAGTTGTCAAGTACAGGTCTAATCAGTCAGTGTCAATCAGTGAAACCATGATATGTATATGGTATGTCTCATGAAGATCAAGGTCTATCAGAAATATAAAAACTGATAAACAGGTACGTGAGATATGTCTCACGTAGATCAAGATCTGTCAGGATCTAATCAACTGGAATCCACAGATAAGCAACTAAGGCAGGAATCAAAAACAGGTGTCCGACTGGACTAAAGCAACCAGAGGGCCGAATAGATCAAGCCCGGACGAAGGTAACCCAACCTGGATGAAGGCAGAGTCCCCGAACTCACCGATCAGCAGCTGGGGGCTGGCGTTCGAACAACTGGGCCCTGTATAAGAAGACATGATCAGTAATAAACTCGCACAACCCTTTCCCGACGTCGCTACACTAACGGAACGTTTAAAGGGTCAAATCGGTCATTTTATCGATCGACAACTGATTCTCTGGTCAACGAGGACCATCGGAATCCTAATAAAATGGCAAGGTAGTGTTTGGGTGCTATCTAAGGTCAGCTAGGGTGACCATTTTGCATTTAAGTCCAACAGGTATCAAAATTTGCATAAATATCCTTTCTTTATTACTGTTTAGCTTGTCTTAAGATCCGGGGAATCCAAATGTGACTCCGTAAGTGCCAGCGTTGTCACATTTGATGCGAGGAAACCCCGTGCTCACAATCTCTGGGTCAGCGCGAAACCACAGGGCAAAGTTTAGCCTTTTTAACTCGCGATTTGGACACAGTGTTTCGCCCCGTTCTTGCAATTCGGGACTCCGACGACGACACCGTAAATTCCAGCGGGTTCGTTACGTCGAGACGGAGTCCGGCTCACGGGGTTTGGTCGACACGGATCCCGAGTAAAGTTGGCCATACAGTTCTTTATGTCATTTACAAACTTGATAAAACTTAATATTACTCTTGATTAAATTGAGCCCTAACAGGAGCATCATGTTCAGCAAGCATACAGGAGTGGAGGGCTCACTGAGGGGTGCCGGAGGTCGGCCGGAAGATGGCCGGAGCAAGGTAGTGCTCCAACAAGGCTCGGGTTGGCTTCTTCTCGGATCAACTCTGGCCCAGAACTGTACCAGAGGTAAGCACCAGGTTACTTGAGTCCCAGAAGAGGTTCGGTTCCAGGTAGGGTCGAGTCCCGGCGGCCGGAGGGGCGGCGGGCCGGAGCTAGAGCCCGGACTGATATTCTCGGGCACAAGGTATGAGGCCAACAACAGAGCACTATCTTGCCAAAAGTAAAATGCTGGGAAGCTTAAACATGGCCTCAAGGGTCTTACCTGTCAAGGTGCCGGAGCCCAGACCGCCGGGGATCGCCGGAGCTCGAACCAATGCCCTCCTCGGGTGCAACTCTGGAACGGAAGAGAGCCACGTTAAGAGGGCCATGCAAGTTGCTGGGTGGACTCAGGGGATCAAGCTAAGCCTACCTGGAGGTTCCCGGCGGCAGAGGAGCGCCGGTGAGGCGGCGCCGGAAAGGCT
>CM055063.1:48057510-48080010 GCA_029204045.2 Tillandsia leiboldiana | reverse complement strand
AATCGATGAGTACCGTTCTATCATTGATAACCTCCATACAGGCCGTGTCGGTACTACCCGCCGCCATGATGAAGCCGGATCCTCATCCTGAATGAATATGATCTTCTTCTTTTTTTTTTCCTTCCCTTTTATTTATGTTATATGGTATATGTATATAATAGGTTAGTCGTGGACTTATGTTCTCTTTATCATGCTTTTTCCTTTTGTTTGCTGCCTTTTATTTTTGTTGTATGGTATATGGACCTATGTTCTCTTTATCATGCTTTTTCCTTTATTTTTGTTGTATGGTATATGGACTTATGTTCTCTTTATCATGCTTTTTACTTTTGTTTCCTACCTTTTATTTTTGTTGTATGGTGTGTGTATATAATAAGTTAGTGTTCAGCTTATGTTTTTCTTATCATGCTTACATTGGGTTTCTTTTGTTCACTTATATATAATAAGATATTTCAAAAAATATGGTATCTACTCTTAACTTAGATTATTCTTGAGTGTTCATGCTTTGACTCTAATTAGTTTACATATTTTGTTTATTTAATTCGCACTTCTTTTCTAATTTATTTATACATGTGTTGTTATTGTGTTTATTTCTTTTTTGTTCTGGGCTACGATGGTACATACAGAAGAACGTCAATTTTGGATGGCATTATGTAGAGAGAAGCTCCAACGCGTCTATCTTTGTTATTGTTTGTTTGGTTTATATTTGGGCTGGTCAATTGCATCGAATCTAAGTTCAAGGGTGCCAAAAAAAAAAAAAAAAACGTATCAAAGGAGGCATAAAGTTTAGATTTTGATAGTTGAAAATCTAATTTTGGCGGGACAAAATGCTAAGATGTGTTTGCTGGTTTCCCTCTTTGACAACAACAGGAAAAGAAAACAAAAAACTGAAATTGGTACCGAATGAAGCCTAAAGTTTAAATTTCTGATGTTCAAAGATTGCTTTTGTCGGAAAGGGATGACTATAAAGTGTTTGTTGGCTTCCCTCTATCATGAGTGTTTGTTGGTTTGCTTCAAAAGCTAAAATTGGTATCAAATGAGACCTAAAGTTTAGATTTTTTTTGTTCAGAATTTGATTTTGTCCGAAAAGGATGACTATAAAGTATTTGTTGGTTTGCCTCTATGACAACAATGAGAAGGGTGATCTCTATGGCAACAAGAAAACAAAAAAAAATGAAATTGGTATCGAATGAGGCCTAAAGTTTACATTTTTGATGTTCAAAGTTTGCTTTTGTCGGAAAGGGATGACTATAAAGTGTTTGTTGGCTTCCCCCTATGATGAATGTTTGTTGTTTTGCCTTGAAAGCTAAAATTGGTATCAAATGAGACCTAAAGTTTAGATTATGTTCAAAGTTTGATTTTGTCGGAAAATGATGACTATAAAGTATTTGTTGGTTTGCCTTTATGACAACAATGAGAGGGATGATCTCTATGACAGCAGGAAAAGAAAAAAAAAATGAAATTGGTATCGAATGAGACCTAAAGTTCACATTTTTCATGTTCAAAGTTTGCTTTTGTCGGAAAGGGATGACTATAAAGTGTTTGTTGGCTTCCCCCTATGATAGGTGTTTGTTGCTTTGCCTCAAAAAATAAAATTGGTATCAAATGAGACCTAAAGTTTACATTATGTTCAAAGTTTCATTTTGTCGGAAAATGATGACTATAAAGTATTTGTTGGTTTGCCTTTATGACAACAATGAGAAGGATGATCTCATTAGATAACTTTATATTTAACACAAAACTTTTGTCAAGGTGTGTGTTGGTTTGCATCTATGAAAAAGTTTAGATTATGTTCAAAGTTTGATTTTGTCGGAAAATGATGACTATAAAGTATTTGTTGGTTTGCCTTTATGACAACAATGAAAAGGATGATCTCATTAGATAACTTGATATTTAACACAAAACTTTTGTCAAGGTGTATGTGTCACGCCCCGAGTTTTAAAAATCCGGTAAATTTTTTTTTTTTTTTTTTTTTTTTTTTTTTTTTTTTTTTTTTTTTTTTTTTTTTTTTTTTTTTTTTTTCGTGGATCTGCCTTCATCCAGGTGGGTTATCTTCGGTCCGGGCTAGCTTTTTGGCCCTCTGGTTGCTTTAGTCCAGTCGGACCCCTGTTCTTGATTATCCTACTGATTATACGACCGGTCTTGTCATATAATGATTTCCTTGTTTGACATCGACTCGATTAGACTTATACATGTGATTGTTGTTCACGATCAGCCGATTATTATCTACATGATCCCTGATTATTCCTGACTGATCCTGATTGATTGAGATATAGATTTGCACGATTAGAGGATACATGTTGATTCCTGTTATTGAGATAATTCTTGATATACGTCGATATGCATGATTGATTGATCCTGATTGATAGACACTACTTGATATGCATAATTGACTGATCCTGAATGATAGAGACTACTCGATATGCATGATTGATTGATCCTGATTGATGGATATATAGATTTGCATGATTAGTTGATACCTACTGTTTCCTGTCACTGAGATGTTATTTTCCGCATTTATTCCAGTTCTATTTGTTTTAGACATTAAAATATTGAGGTGATTTCTGATTCTGATTTATTCCTGCTGACTAGATAAGTAGTTGTACTAAGATATCTGTCGCTGATGACTAGCCTAGCCGTGCATATATAGGGGAGTCTCTGTCCTGGGGACAGAGAGTCTTCTATACGTGCGGCGGTCTGTTGCGCCCAGTTTGCAAACTCTGACTTCAAAAAAAAAAAAAAAAAAAAAAAAATTTTACCGGATTTTTAAAACTCGGGGCGTGACAGTATGTTGGTTTGCATCTATGAATATAAAGTGTTTGTTGATTTCCCTCTATAACGAATGTTCGTTGGTTTGCCTAAAAAACTGAAATTAGTATCAAATGAGGCCTAAAGTCTAGATTATTGATGTCCAGAGTTTGGTTTTGTCGGAAAAAGATGACTCTAGAGTATTTGTTGGTTTGCCTCTATGTGCAAATAAGAGGAAGGTTGTTGGGGATCTGTTAATCAAATATTATTGGTTAACCAGCAATCCAAATATTATTTCATTTTTGTTTAGTTATATACTATATATAGTAAGTTAGTGTTGGACTGCTGTTTTCTTTATGACCGCTTAACTTTCCTTCTGTTATAAAATGTGATCTTCCTGTGTTTCGTATTCGTTCTTCCAGTTTAATGTTGGTTAATTTTAAAAATGTGGTATTTACTCTTAACTTAGGTTTTTCTTGAAAATTCATGTTTTGTCTCTAATTAATTTATATATTTTGTTTGCTTAATTCACATTTTTTTTGTGATTAAATTTCATATTTGTTTTATGCGTTTCTTTCTTTCTTCCTTCTTACTTTTTTTTTTTCCCTGGCTATGATGATACATATAAAAGAACAACAATTTTGGATGGCCTTGGGTGTTATGTTAATGATTGGAGGAAGTGCTAGGTATAATGTCGCTTTCATGTGGCTTCAACCTAAAATCGTGCGTTGTGTGGCTAAAATTTGGGCAGTTCCTCTGGTGGTCTCCAATTGTGGCGATATAAAAAACCAATTATTTGCCACCACCTTTTCGCAACCAATTGTTGTTTACACAGTGATGACTCGCAAAATAAATTGTGCCTTCTATTATCGATACCCGCTTTCGTGTGGCTTCAATCTAAAATCGTCTGTTGTGTGGTGAGAATTTGGGCAGTTCTTCTGGTGGTCTCCACTTGTAGCGATATAAAAAAATCAATTATTTCGTAGCACCTTTTGGCAACCAATTGTTGTTTACACAGTGAGGACTCGCAAAATAAATTGTGCCTTCTATTATCGATGTCCTGTGGATTCAGTCTTGAGATTATCTGAGCCAAACATTTTACTGTTTTCCCAAACTTTGGAAATTTTCTGTGATGATAAATAAATTTTGGTTTTTGAATATTACTGTCCGTGTACTTCTATCTCTGTTCATCAATTTTGAAATGTGTGACTTTGATTGTGTTGGGTTTTCAAATATTTCATCGAAAGTGATAATTCCTATACTTTTCTACATGCCATGTTTAAAATAGATAATTTTTATTGGGTTCGAGGTTATTAATTTAATTGTGGTAAACTCCAGAGGTTGTTATCTTGGGTTTCCTAAGTTGCAACTTGAAATTAGCATCACGTTAACTACAAGTACTAGCTTCAAAGGGACCTATTATATTAATTTACTCAAAGACTAGCTTAATGGAACGGTAATTTGTAAAGTTCTAATTACATAAAAGTTGAACTTAAATAACCAATCGATATAAAGACAAGCTCCAGAAGGGCCATTTTACAAAAATGGGCTTATAATATTCAATAGATAATTTGATTGGATTTCTTAAATTGTAAGAAGTGTTGATTTCCAATTACATAAAAGTTGAACTTAAGTAGGCCATGGATATAAAGATAAGTTCCAACAGGATTAGTTTACAAAAATGAGCTTATAAAATTCAAGAGGTAAGCAAAAAAATGTCGGATGTACCTATCTTAAGTTTATGTATGTGAAGATAAATTCCAAACTTCGAAGGTGGTTATTTTTTAGATTTGTGTATGTAAAAATGAACTCCAAAGGTTGAAGTTCTAATTACATAAAAACTAAACTTAACTAGCCCATGGATATAAAGATAAGCTCCAATAGGATTAGTTTACAAAAATTTGCTTATAAAAATTCGAGAGATAATTTGATTGAGTTGTTTAAATTGCAAAGAGATGTCAAATGTACCTGCCTTAAGTTTATGTATGTCAAGATGAATTCTAAACTCGAAGGTGGTTATTTTCATATTCATGTATATAAAGATGAACTCCAAAGACTCAAGTTGGGAAGCTGTAGAAACTCGAAATATTTTATTTTAATTAACAATTTAAAAGTGAAATTTTGAGCTGGTTTTAAATTTAAAAGACCTTTGTTGACCTATATGGTCAATCGCCAGTGGGCAAGTCGCACTATGCACTAGACAAAAAGGCTATTTTCCGATCCGGACATGATCTTGGAAATCCGAATTGACCGTTGCGATCGTCTCGTCGAACTGAGCGAGATTCATATTCAGCACTTTTCGATCTGACGGTCGGATCTTCCAGAAATCGATGAAGAAGTGGGCAAATAAACGCGACCAATGTAACAGTGCCCTCTACGCACAGTGTCACTTAAGTTGGCACTGTAGATGAACAGTAGCCCCTGAGTTTTTGACTCCGTCGATTGCAACAAGCACTATTTCACTGAACGGAATCCGAACATAGTGATTCAGGTAGTCATTTTGAACAGTTTTGTCGTTCTGGACGCAATGGCGCTGACGGAATTTCCGTTTGACGGCCCTAGAGCCTCGAGAAGCGTGATAACTGTGTTTCGGCACAGTATAAGATGGAATTTAAAATTTATGGAGCTAAATTTTAGCGAACCAAAATCACTACCTAATAGGTTTCGTCGAGCCGGACGTCGTGGCGGTGTCAGATTTTCAGTTTGACAGTCCGGTTGTCTCGAAAAGCGGGAAATAGAAGAAAAATCGCAGTATTTCGCGTATTGATGCTATATTTTAGGTATCGATTTGCACCAAACTTGTAGAGGAAGGTCCTTATAGCAAATGTGTTCTACAGCAATGGGCTCATAGCAAAATATTAAGTGATAAAGGACTATATTGCAATTTTGCATATATACACTATATATTATGCATTCGGGTTAGGGTTCCTCTAAATCCCTAAGCTCCCAGCCGCTGCCCAAGCCGCCCGCTTCAACCACTTCTACACCTCCTCTGCCGCACTCCACGGGAGCCCCGCACCGGCCGCCGCTTCATCGCCGGAGAAGGAAGAAGATCAAGAACATTTCTTGATCTCGGGTTCTCGTTGAGGAGGGTGATCGAGTGGGTGCTAATCCATCCAGTCCCTGTCTGAGGACTCCCTCGTGGAGCCGCAACCGGGCTGAGGTGACCCCGGCCCCAGCCGCCGCCGTGCGCCGCCGCGGGAGGCACTCCTCTTCTTGCATTTTCCGACGAACTCGGTTCCCGATTTTTCCGACCATTAAAACTGAGATCGGAACCGTTGATCCTCTTCGCCTTGATGACTTCTAGCTACCCCCAAAGTCTCGGGATGATCAGTTGAACGGCTGAGCCGGGCGAAGAAGCCCTAGCTTCGGGTTTTGTTGTGCTTTCACCCGAGCTCCGCCGCCGCGCGTCGCCGACGCTTCTCGTCGCCGGGAAACCACCCAGTTGCACCCGTTTGCAACCGAGCAACGCCGGCCATCGTCGCCGTCGCTTCCTCCGGCGCCGGCCATCTTGGGTAAGTCTCCTGACATCATGAGAATTCCTTTGGACCAAGTGCATGCAACCCATGCGGGTTCCTTTCCAAGTTGCCATTAATGAACCCTTGAAGCTTTATCTTCTTCTTCCTCGGGTTGGGATTGCACAGGAGCTTCCAAGCTTTCACGGCTGAGGTCCCTTGCACTTCTGAAGGTTCAAGAAGGGTGGTGCTCACCTTTGTTGGAAGCTTGGCCGAGAGACAAGTGGGCTCGGCCAACTCGAGCTCTACCAATGGAAGGTTGAGATCACCTTGCTCCCGAAGCTGAGCCAACAGTGCTTCTACCTCCCACAGGTGAGCCCCCAAGTTTTTGTGATGCCCTATAAGCGATGCTCACCTTTATTGCTGCCAGAAATCCTGAATGTATAAAATATCCGAAGTCAAGTCCTTGTGGGATCATGTCATTACTTCACTTGTGTTTGGTGGATTTGCTGAGGCTCAGAGGTGAGCCTCTACACATTTGAGGACCCCTGAGCATGATGCTCACATTAAAAGTGGAAAAGAATCAACTGAAGAACAATTATTGCAACATTAAGCTTTAATATACAATAATTATGGGTCAGCTTGGGTTTTTGCTGCCCAATTCGAGTCCGGATTGTGAGCACGAGGTTCAGCACATTGAAGTATAGTTACTGGTAAAATATTGTGATTTATGATGCTTAAGGTTAAAAGTTATAAATAAATTAGTGGGTTGAACTCTAAGTGGTTATGGGCCAACTTTGCCCTCGGACTTCGTGTCAGCCCAAGCCCATGAGCACGAGCTTCGTCTTGTCGTAGCGGATGCGCTGAAACTTACGGCGCAGCTTTTGGATTCCCGGATTGGGAGATCGAGTCGAAACGGTGTTGAATTAGCATTTTTATGCAATTTTAAAATGCGTCGGGGACCTAAACGCAAATGTAACGTCCTGGCTGTCTTCAGACAGTAATTACACACCGACTAAGCATTTCGCTTAAGTTTCGTAGACTCCGGTTGAGCGGAAATTTGATACCGTTCCGTAAATTGGCAAAATTGTCGGTTTTACGGTTCCGACGCGAGTCTCGTGATTCGACATGGATATCTGGTCGTCTGTAGTTGCCCCTGGTTATCCCCGACACTGTCCTGGCTGGCCCAGCAACTTTAGTTTTCTGTCGGGAGACTCCGAAGCCAAAATCGGCTTTTCGGGAGTCGTGCAAGTGATTATGGCAACATTTCGACACAGATATTTACGATTGAGTCCCTGTCTGTCCGAACAACTAAAATGTGTTGTTTAGGGACAGCAGAGGGAGTTTGGTAGCATTCGGATATTTGTAGACCGTTGGGCGGGTCATATCTAGTGAGCTTCAGTGGTTTTCGGGAATTCCGGTTTAATTCTAGTTTCTGTTCAGGTCCCTGCAGTCTGACTCCGGCCCACGAGCCTTCTGTTGGAGTCGTTGGATCGGCCTACATCCAGGTGGGTTATCTTCGGTCCGGGTTTGATCTATTCGGCCCTCTGGTTGCTTTAGTCCAGTCGGACACCCGTTTTTTTTGACCAGCCTGCGAATTATACCGATACGACCTATGATGACTGCATATATATCACATTATCTCCTGATAGACATTGATTCTTTTAGACTCATCATATATACCTGCTGATTTTATCTAGATTAGCCTTGATGATTGTATCGACATGCCCTATGATTAGTCCTGATAGATCTTGATCTACGTGAGACATATCTTACGTACCTGTTTATCAGTTTTTATATTTCTGATAGACCTTGATCTTCATGAGACATACCATATACATATCTGTTCATCAGCTTTTTCAGTATATAGATCTACATGATTTGATGGCACTTGTTGATTCCTGTCAGCCGATTTATTGTTGATATCCCGATATGCATGATTGATTGATCCTGATTGTTGGATACTATTCGATATTCCGATATGCATGATTGATAGATACACATTTCTTGTATTCTAGACTGTATGATATATGACTGATATACATAGACATCTGCATCCCTGTGGGGATTTCCGGCATATTGCCGATTACCCGGTCTGTGGACCGCGAGATTTAGCATTCGCATTGTGATGATTGTGCACCTGCTGTTCGTTCGCGTACGCTGTGGGATTGATCCCCCACATTGCGTTCTTTACCGGTAAAGGGTCTGGTCGACCCGTGAGCTAGCCCCTCTTGTTGTATCACTGGGTACGGGGAGCCCCTTGGTTGTACCGATATGAGGAAAACTCTCGGCTGTACCTTTTGGTACGAGGATCCTCTTGGCTATATCAATGGTACGGGGTTTGTTGTTCAGTTCTGCTAGGTGGAATCCAGGATGATTGTGGTTGGCTTGGCATAGATATCTTCGCCTGAGGTCCCCGTGACCAATAGTGGCATCAGTTAGTACTTGCAGTTTCATTACCCTTGATTACCTGCTTATTCAGTTATCTGTGGATTTTGTTGATTATCAGTAGATCTGCTTTATTGTTCAGCTTTACCCTATGATTCTTACTATCCGCAGATTATTGTACCCAGTAGGTACGATTAGCTATTTCTCGGCTCGTCGTGCCCACTGGGATACACTCCGGTGTATCTCACACCCCCTGGGTGACTGTTTTTCAGGTCGCTGGGTGATGGGATGTCGGGACACGTTGGTGAGACGATTGCGATAGTATCGACCCCTTTGTAGTCAGTATATTTATTTTCCGCATTTCAGTTTAATTATTATAAATTGACTAGTCTTGCATGCGTAGTTTAGACTACTATGATATTGACTGATTACGATTAGCCGTGCATGTATAGGAAAGGATCTGTCCAGTGGGCAGGGAATTTACTATACATGTGGCGGTCTGTTACGCCTGGTTTGCGAGCTCTGATTTATAAAAAAAAAAAAAAAATTTAGCCTGTTTTTCAAAACTCGGGGCGTGACAGATTAGATGGTATCAGAGAATAGGTACACGATGCCTAGGTATTTGGTTAGGAACGAACCCTAGGATGACTTGTGATCCCGTGAGAGCGCAGGGTATTGGCATAGTGGTTTGGAGCTCATGTGTGTTTCACACAGTTGAGTCTCGTTGTTTTGGTTATTAGTCGTACGCACTCTGGTTTTGGGGATCGTTGTTAGTACGGGGTTAGCCGCGGTCATGGTTTCGGCCGTGGGCTTGATGTTTCTGTGGAGCCAGAGCGCTCGGATCAGTTACAGTGGTTAAAGGTTAAATCATCATTCTTGTCGTAATCGTCTAGCTGATGGCACAGCAGCAGATGACTGCTATTTTTTGCACCGGCCCCACCACTAGCCCAGATGCTCGGGAAAGTTGTTGATTTTCCAGTTGTCCCCGTGACATATGATACCGTAACCATTGCCGCAGTCGTGATCATCGGAACTACGCCGGTGGCTGCTACTATTGATGATTCCCTCGGTAATAGAAATCAGGACGAATAAGAGGTCGGTAATCCTGTTGCTTTGGATAGAATAATTTCTGACGATACTTATCAGATGAAAGCCTTGTCAGTTGGATATAGATTTTGGCCCTACCTCTTGCACGATTTTTGTGGGCCATCTCGAACTCTCCTATGAGGTAGTCAGGGTAGTATTTATGACCACGAGGTGGTAGTAATCCATGATAAAGGTTATGTCATTAGCACTGAGACTGTGTCGGGGGGGGTATGTGATATACCTTCTGATGGGAGTTGTGTCCCCAAATAGATGTTGGCGACAGATTTATGGTACTTCGCTTTTCTTTTGGTAAGCACGTTGGCTGCAGACAACGTACTGTCGAAAGAACTGAGGAAATACTCTGCCCTGTAATGGGGAGTATCAGATTGGGTCTAAATTAGTAGCCTTAGAGTTGTCGACACCTTGCGACCGATTTCGTAGCCTCGAATAAATTAATATAAGCATTCCCTGGGGTATGACTCTAAGTCGTAAGCTCCGGGAATAAAACTTTTTTTTTAAGTTGTAAGTTTCAGGGACGAAACTTCTTTTAAGTTGTAAGTGATGTAGAAACTCGAAATATTTTATTTTAATTAACAATTTAAAAGTGAAATTTTGAGCTGGTTTTAAATTTAAAAGACCTTTGTTGACCTATATGGTCAATCGCCAGTGGGCAAGTCGCACTATGCACTAGACAAAAAGGCTATTTTCCGATCCGGACATGATCTTGGAAATCCGAATTGACCGTTGCGATCGTCTCGTCGAACTGAGCGAGATTCATATTCAGCACTTTTCGATCTGACGGTCGGATCTTCCAGAAATCGATGAAGAAGTGGGCAAATAAACGCGACCAATGTAACAGTGCCCTCTACGCACAGTGTCACTTAAGTTGGCACTGTAGATGAACAGTAGCCCCTGAGTTTTTGACTCCGTCGATTGCAACAAGCACTATTTCACTGAACGGAATCCGAACATAGTGATTCAGGTAGTCATTTTGAACAGTTTTGTCGTTCTGGACGCAATGGCGCTGACGGAATTTCCGTTTGACGGCCCTAGAGCCTCGAGAAGCGTGATAACTGTGTTTCGGCACAGTATAAGATGGAATTTAAAATTTATGGAGCTAAATTTTAGCGAACCAAAATCACTACCTAATAGGTTTCGTCGAGCCGGACGTCGTGGCGGTGTCAGATTTTCAGTTTGACAGTCCGGTTGTCTCGAAAAGCGGGAAATAGAAGAAAAATCGCAGTATTTCGCGTATTGATGCTATATTTTAGGTATCGATTTGCACCAAACTTGTAGAGGAAGGTCCTTATAGCAAATGTGTTCTACAGCAATGGGCTCATAGCAAAATATTAAGTGATAAAGGACTATATTGCAATTTTGCATATATACACTATATATTATGCATTCGGGTTAGGGTTCCTCTAAATCCCTAAGCTCCCAGCCGCTGCCCAAGCCGCCCGCTTCAACCACTTCTACACCTCCTCTGCCGCACTCCACGGGAGCCCCGCACCGGCCGCCGCTTCATCGCCGGAGAAGGAAGAAGATCAAGAACATTTCTTGATCTCGGGTTCTCGTTGAGGAGGGTGATCGAGTGGGTGCTAATCCATCCAGTCCCTGTCTGAGGACTCCCTCGTGGAGCCGCAACCGGGCTGAGGTGACCCCGGCCCCAGCCGCCGCCGTGCGCCGCCGCGGGAGGCACTCCTCTTCTTGCATTTTCCGACGAACTCGGTTCCCGATTTTTCCGACCATTAAAACTGAGATCGGAACCGTTGATCCTCTTCGCCTTGATGACTTCTAGCTACCCCCAAAGTCTCGGGATGATCAGTTGAACGGCTGAGCCGGGCGAAGAAGCCCTAGCTTCGGGTTTTGTTGTGCTTTCACCCGAGCTCCGCCGCCGCGCGTCGCCGACGCTTCTCGTCGCCGGGAAACCACCCAGTTGCACCCGTTTGCAACCGAGCAACGCCGGCCATCGTCGCCGTCGCTTCCTCCGGCGCCGGCCATCTTGGGTAAGTCTCATGACATCATGAGAATTCCTTTGGACCAAGTGCATGCAACCCATGCGGGTTCCTTTCCAAGTTGCCATTAATGAACCCTTGAAGCTTTATCTTCTTCTTCCTCGGGTTGGGATTGCACAGGAGCTTCCAAGCTTTCACGGCTGAGGTCCCTTGCACTTCTGAAGGTTCAAGAAGGGTGGTGCTCACCTTTGTTGGAAGCTTGGCCGAGAGACAAGTGGGCTCGGCCAACTCGAGCTCTACTAATGGAAGGTTGAGATCACCTTGCTCCCGAAGCTGAGCCAACAGTGCTTCTACCTCCCACAGGTGAGCCCCCAAGTTTTTGTGATGCCCTATAAGCGATGCTCACCTTTATTGCTGCCAGAAATCCTGAATGTATAAAATATCCGAAGTCAAGTCCTTGTGGGATCATGTCATTACTTCACTTGTGTTTGGTGGATTTGCTGAGGCTCAGAGGTGAGCCTCTACACATTTGAGGACCCCTGAGCATGATGCTCACATTAAAAGTGGAAAAGAATCAACTGAAGAACAATTATTGCAACATTAAGCTTTAATATACAATAATTATGGGTCAGCTTGGGTTTTTGCTGCCCAATTCGAGTCCGGATTGTGAGCACGAGGTTCAGCACATTGAAGTATAGTTACTGGTAAAATATTGTGATTTATGATGCTTAAGGTTAAAAGTTATAAATAAATTAGTGGGTTGAACTCTAAGTGGTTATGGGCCAACTTTGCCCTCGGACTTCGTGTCAGCCCAAGCCCATGAGCACGGGCTTCGTCTCGTCGTAGCGGATGCGCTGAAACTTACGGCGCAGCTTTTGGATTCCCGGATTGGGAGATCGAGTCGAAACGGTGTTGAATTAGCATTTTTATGCAATTTTAAAATGCGTCGGGGACCTAAACGCAAATGTAACGTCCTGGCTGTCTTCAGACAGTAATTACACACCGACTAAGCATTTCGCTTAAGTTTCGTAGACTCCGGTTGAGCGGAAATTTGATACCGTTCCGTAAATTGGCAAAATTGTCGGTTTTACGGTTCCGACGCGAGTCTCGTGATTCGACATGGATATCTGGTCGTCTGTAGTTGCCCCTGGTTATCCCCGACACTGTCCTGGCTGGCCCAGCAACTTTAGTTTTCTGTCGGGAGACTCCGAAGCCAAAATCGGCTTTTCGGGAGTCGTGCAAGTGATTATGGCAACATTTCGACACAGATATTTACGATTGAGTCCCTGTCTGTCCGAACAACTAAAATGTGTTGTTTAGGGACAGCAGAGGGAGTTTGGTAGCATTCGGATATTTGTAGACCGTTGGGCGGGTCATATCTAGTGAGCTTCAGTGGTTTTCGGGAATTCCGGTTTAATTCTAGTTTCTGTTCAGGTCCCTGCAGTCTGACTCCGGCCCACGAGCCTTCTGTTGGAGTCGTTGGATCGGCCTACATCCAGGTGGGTTATCTTCGGTCCGGGTTTGATCTATTCGGCCCTCTGGTTGCTTTAGTCCAGTCGGACACCCGTTTTTTTTGACCAGCCTGCGAATTATACCGATACGACCTATGATGACTGCATATATATCACATTATCTCCTGATAGACATTGATTCTTTTAGACTCATCATATATACCTGCTGATTTTATCTAGATTAGCCTTGATGATTGTATCGACATGCCCTATGATTAGTCCTGATAGATCTTGATCTACGTGAGACATATCTTACGTACCTGTTTATCAGTTTTTATATTTCTGATAGACCTTGATCTTCATGAGACATACCATATACATATCTGTTCATCAGCTTTTTCAGTATATAGATCTACATGATTTGATGGCACTTGTTGATTCCTGTCAGCCGATTTATTGTTGATATCCCGATATGCATGATTGATTGATCCTGATTGTTGGATACTATTCGATATTCCGATATGCATGATTGATAGATACACATTTCTTGTATTCTAGACTGTATGATATATGACTGATATACATAGACATCTGCATCCCTGTGGGGATTTCCGGCATATTGCCGATTACCCGGTCTGTGGACCGCGAGATTTAGCATTCGCATTGTGATGATTGTGCACCTGCTGTTCGTTCGCGTACGCTGTGGGATTGATCCCCCACATTGCGTTCTTTACCGGTAAAGGGTCTGGTCGACCCGTGAGCTAGCCCCTCTTGTTGTATCACTGGGTACGGGGAGCCCCTTGGTTGTACCGATATGAGGAAAACTCTCGGCTGTACCTTTTGGTACGAGGATCCTCTTGGCTATATCAATGGTACGGGGTTTGTTGTTCAGTTCTGCTAGGTGGAATCCAGGATGATTGTGGTTGGCTTGGCATAGATATCTTCGCCTGAGGTCCCCGTGACCAATAGTGGCATCGGTTAGTACTTGCAGTTTCATTACCCTTGATTACCTGCTTATTCAGTTATCTGTGGATTTTGTTGATTATCAGTAGATCTGCTTTATTGTTCAGCTTTACCCTATGATTCTTACTATCCGCAGATTATTGTACCCAGTAGGTACGATTAGCTATTTCTCGGCTCGTCGTGCCCACTGGGATACACTCCGGTGTATCTCACACCCCCTGGGTGACTGTTTTTCAGGTCGCTGGGTGATGGGATGTCGGGACACGTTGGTGAGACGATTGCGATAGTATCGACCCCTTTGTAGTCAGTATATTTATTTTCCGCATTTCAGTTTAATTATTATAAATTGACTAGTCTTGCATGCGTAGTTTAGACTACTCTGATATTGACTGATTACGATTAGCCGTGCATGTATAGGAAAGGATCTGTCCAGTGGGCAGGGAATTTACTATACATGTGGCGGTCTGTTACGCCTGGTTTGCGAGCTCTGATTTATAAAAAAAAAAAAAAAATTTAGCCTGTTTTTCAAAACTCGGGGCGTGACAGAAGCTAAACTGTTTATGTATGTAGAGGTGAACTCCAATGGTTTGGGTTAGGAGACTAAACTGAATATTATATTGTTTGACATGTTGGCATCCATTTAATTAATATTATGAAAAATCAAAATTGAACAAATTGATGTCCCGTTAGCATTTGAACTAATATGATATTGTTCGACAATTTAACACGTATTTGATTAACAAGTTAAAAATAATGGCTTCCAAAAACCAAAGCATGAGTTGGAAAACTATATCTATGCTTTTGTTTTGTTATATCCTGTGTATAGTAAATTAGTGTTGAACTTTCATTCCCTCTATGATTGTTGGACTTTTTTGTTTTATAGCCTATCATTTCTATGTTTCATATTGTGTACGAGGAAAAAATTAAAGGAGTAAATATCTTTTTAGAATTTGCATGTTCCTTGCTTTCCCCCCCCCCCCCCCCCCGGTTTGAGAACGTATATGTGATGATGTTTATTTCATTTTATATATGTAAGGCTAGACTACAAATTATGAATGTGTTATGTTAGTTGAGGTTAAGTTAGAAAGTTGAAGTGAATACCATATTGTATTCGTTTTTGCAGTCTAATGTTGGTTATTTTTAAAAATGCGGTATTTACTCTTAACTTAAGTTTTTCTTAAAAATTCGTGTTTTCTCTCTAATGTTGGTTATTTTTAAAAATGTGGTATTTACTCTTAACTTAAGTTTTTCTTAAAAATTCGTGTTTTTCTTAAACAATATCATACTGTTTGACATGTTGGCATTCATTTAATTAGTATTATGAAAAATCAAAATTGAACAAATTGATGTCGCATTAGCATTTCAACTAATATGATATTGTTCGACAATTTAACACGTATTTGATTAACAAGTTAAAAATAATGGCTTCCAAAAACCAAAGCATAAGTTGGAAAACTATATCTATGTTTCCGTTTTGTTATATCCTGTGTATAGTAAATTGGTGTTGAACTTTCATTCCCTTTATGATTGTTGGACTTTTTTGTTTTATAGCCTATCATTTCTATGTTCCATATTGTGTAGAAGGAAAACAATAAAGGAGTAAATATCTTTTTGGAATTTGCATGTTCCTTACTTTTCCCCCCGGGTTTGAGAACATATATGTGATGATGTTTACTTCATTTTATATATGCAAGGCTAAACTACAAATTATGAATGTGCTTAACTTTACATTTATGTTAGTTGAGGTTCATGTTGGAAAGTTGAAGTGAATACCATATTGCTTGCTATGGTTATTAATTTTGAAATATATAACTTTCATGGAATAGGGTTTCCAATTTGTTTCATTATAAATGATAATTCCTATACTTTTCTATATGTCATCTTTAAAATATGTGCATTTGATTGAATTGAATTTTCGATATTATTATCTTTTTCTTTTGTTTTGAGCTATGATGATACATACAAAAGAACATTAATTGTGAATGGCCTTGGGTGTTCAGTTAATGATTAGAGAAAATATATACATGTCTCTGCTTTAAACAACATTATTTGCTAGGTATATTGGTACTTTCATGTGTCTTTAACTTAAAATCCTTCGTTGTGTTGTTAAAAGTTGAGCAGTTATTCAGGTGGTCTTTAATTGTGGCGACATAAAAAACCAATTATTTACTAATATGCTTTGCCAACCAACTGTTGTTTGCACAGTCATGATTTGCAAAATAAATTGTGCCTTCTACCATCTATTTTATTTGGATTTAGTCTTCATATTATCTCAGCCTAATCTTTGAAATGTTTTTCCAAACTTTGCTAATATTGTTGTGCCAAAAAGAGGTAAGTATTTGTTTGGTTTCTACATATTGTTGTCTATATAGTTCTTCCCGTGTTCATCAATTTTGAAATCTATTGCTTTGATTGAAATGAGTTTTCAAATATTGTGTGAAAGGAAAATATTGATTGGTGTTTGCTTCTGTATGATTTACATGTTGCTTTCTTTTTTACCAGTTTTAGAGCGTATATGTGATGATACTTACTTTAGTTTTTAAGGCTTTACATTTAACAGAGAACCTCCACCAGTAGGTCATGCGTTATATTGATGATAGCTTAATATTTAACTTGACGTGTTTTAGTTTAGGGTTCAAAAAGTTATTTTGTTACCTATCCTAATGATTTTGTGTGGGGAAAAAATTGAATTTGGGAAGAAAATACTTTGTTGGTCAAAAAAAGGATTTACACTTAACTATTCGTTGTTTTGATGGAATTTGTAAGTTTCTTCCTTTTCCCGGATTTTTATGCATATATAGGGAAAAAAAAGGTGTTTTCCCGTTTTCAGAAAACAGTGCATACACCTTTCGAACTCCTTTAATTATTATATGTATACATGGGATTCAAAATATTTGTTCATCCATTTATCCAATTACCATGATAAGCCAGAAATGTACAAATTAATATGAAATAAACATTTCAATTTAATATCCTATTATTCTACATTTTACCATTTATTTCATTAAAAACCAGAAAATAATAATTTTTAAAATACCAATTTAATGAGAAGGAAAGCTGGAAAATTGTAATTAATTTAAAACAAATAATTGGAAAAAAAAGTGTATGTAAAAGTTTATATATGTAGAGATTAGCTTTTGGCAATCGTATTCAAGAGAGTTAAGAATTAGATGATTCGAAACCTACTGTATAATATCATACATTTATCTATAGACTGCATGTAATAATCTAAAGATTGGAACTTTAAGGATACATTGTTGCAAAATACTGTTTGTTCACATATTTGTACATTCATTTCTCTTTTCCTTTAATGCTAGTGATACCTGTACAGTTACAAAACAAACTTTGGCAATCCTCTTAGGACAATTAGTTAGGAATTGCCATTGTATTTGTTAAAACAATCAATTAGGAATGTTCATTTTGTTTATCGGAGCCTATTTACTTCGAACCTACTTTGTAAATAATCTATACATTTATATATGTAGTAAAAATTTTTATTTATTCTCAATGTATCTTCTTAAAGTTTGCTGTACTGTATCGTGACTTCTTCTTTTTGTCCAGCACAACTTACTCAGTTTCTCCTTTTGTTCTGCATTTTCTATTGTTACATGCAATTTCTGTTCTCCCTATTTTCATACTTATTATACATAAAAGAGATGATTTTCAATATTTTGCTCTTTGATACAAGAGAATTATTTTAATTCTTAGTTTAATTAAGAAAAATTGTGGGTAAAATTCGTTGTCCTTTTACATTCGCATAATTACCTACATAGTTCTCTTTGAATATACATATGGTATTTCGCTTTTGCCATAGTAAGATGCTTTGAGGAAAACAAATTGTTCCCTACTTTTTTCTTTCAATAATTGTTCTTTTCTCTTACATATATTGTTAATATTATTACTTTAATACTATTGTTGTCTTACTACAGAAAAAACAGAAGTAAGGAAGCAATTTGTTGAAGTCAAGTAATTGGAGGTTGGTGCAGGGTGAATTAGTCGGTATTTATCTACTTCGCTTCGAGTAGGGTACGTTATTTTCATTTGCTTACTTTCGATGGTCTAATTTCATATAGTTAAAACTTACAAACCTCAATATACATATGTATATAATTTGAAACAAAAGATACCATTGTCCTTAAAATTATTCGTTCAAGGGTTTCATACAACGTAAAATTTAAATTTACTTTCTATATTTATTATATACTCATATTGTTTTGCTTATGTTCTCTTTATTATTTCTACGTTCTTCTACTTACAATAATGGATATGCACATGTTTTCCAAACTGTTTATTTCTATAGTTACTTATTAGAAGATTAGGATTACATTATAAATTTATTTAGGATTTGTATACTTAATCATTCCAAGTTGAATATGTAGAGCCGGTCATATAAACAAATTATCAAAATTGTTGTTTACACTTATTACCTGACAATTTTATACGTTTTAGTAATAAGATCTTTGTAGTTAGTGTAAGGACTAACATTGTATGTGCAATTAAATTTTAGGAATAACTTCTTTATATTTAATCTTTATTGAATTCAATATGTAATGTAGTTTACGCATGTTTCACACTTTTAATATGGGGATAAAGGGTTCTCTTTGTATAAATTATACGTCTGTTTGTGTATCATTATTTGATTTGTTCCGTTTTCCCTTAATTCATAAATTCTAAATATAATCTTCCATGTTTCTTTCTTTCTTTCCTTCACCAGTTTCTATTCCGCCAAATACCATCCTATCAATGGCCATTGTTCAACTTTCTTATCTTAAATTACTTGAGGAAATTTGCGGAAAACTAGAAATTGAAGTTCCTCAATGTAAAGTTACTTTAATTGGTGGGGGGTGGTTTCTTGCATACATAGAATTTGCAGTTGTGTGTGTTGGTTCAACTGTTGAAATCCAGCGCTGTTGGGGTGGGCCATCGCGCGATATGCAGGGAGCAAAGGAAGAAGCCAGTTGTTTCGCAATAAGAAAAATGATGACTAAATTTGAATTGAAAATTAAGGATATCAATTATGAGGACTATATATTGTACAAGGATATGTACAATCAGGTGACCATACAATATGCTAATCTCTTGGCCGACTTCAATAAACTAAACTGTGGATACAATACGCTAAAGAATTGTTACGCCTCTACTCTTGCTCAAAATGCAGATTTCGTAATTAAACAAGTAAAAATGCAATCCACAATTGATGAGTACCGTGCCACCGTCAATTATCTGCGTCGGGGTTGTACTGTTTCTTCCGCGGATCCATCTGAAGATACCTCTACTTCTTAGACGTATATTGTATTTTTTCCTAAATAGTGTTCCTATTTTCCTTTCGTCTAAGCTAATTTCAGACTTTATAGAAATTTGTAATATATTGTATTATTTTGTTGTATTTCCTAATAGTGGTTGCTTGCTATAATCACTTCTTTGGTATCACCTTTTCATACTTATTGATTATATTTGAAGTTACATTCCGATTTGTTATACTCGGTAAAACTATATAAATTGTCTACATTACTAAATGTCGACGTACTTTATTCACATTAAATAAGAAACGTTTATTCCGCAGTTGCTAATGAGTATCCGTTTTGTGTCTTCTTTTACGATTAATCAATTATCCAACTTCTCTTTACAGTGTATATTTTCAGTTTGCACTTCAATTCTATTTGTTTGACAAAATTATGAAATAAATCACGAATTTTAGGTTAAGAGAAAATCTAAGAAAATTATGTATGTTCCCTTATATATTTCTCAAATGTTTAACGTCCCTCTCCTTAATGTTTCCTCCTCATCGGACTACCTATGATTTCTCTGGGGGTTTATCTTTAACATAGATTATAAAAATACATATGATTTCCTGTTAGTAAAAAAAAAAAGAAAATATTAAGACATTGTTCCACAATATACGCAAGAAATTGTGAACTACTAGGAAAATCCAAAAAAAAAAAAACAGATGGATTATTCTCTATTTATATATATTTATACATATAATTATTAAAATTTCATCATTCAAACTAAATAATAATAATCCTGAATAGAAAATAATATTTCCCGTTGGATTATGGTATTGTAATAATTGTTTTACTAAGGCAAATTTAATTTCGTGTATTCTTTACTTTCTATGTTTTCAAACAAAATAAAATCATATAACCTATTGGCAATACATTGACATATTATTTTAGTCCTTCTTTTTACTATTTATCATAATATATTTTCCTTTTTATTAAATTTTAGGTCATGGAGCTCTCATGTATTAAAAAGGTTTGTTCTACCCTTAGCTGCTTCTCTTATATTCATTCTTCCTTTATTATATTCCTTAATTATTCTATTTTGTTTCCCTTTTTACACAATCTTTTTTTATTTCTCCATGTTATTTATAAATTCATGGCATTTAATATCACTAAATATTGCCATCATTTACTGATACCTTTTATAACTCCCCTTTTGCTTATTTACTATTATTGTGTAGTACATACTGTTAAAATCTATTTCCCTTCATAAATTTATGCATGATTTTACAGGTTCATGATTGATATTCTATTTTTACTGCCGTATATTTGACATATAATGAAATGGATATTCCAACATATAGTCGAGAGCATGGAAAACAACGCGAAGACATCCTTAGTAAGTGCCGAAAAAAAGGAACGTCTCATTCTTCACGGTATATTTATCAACTGGATAAAAATAAAGTAGCAGATAATCTTGGAATGCGAAGAGATCTTCCATCAGTTTATCGCGAAAATAGAAAACGACGCCGGATTATTCTTAATCAGCAAAGGGATAAAAACAAAGCATCAGACAATCCTAGAATACCAAAAGATTTCTCAACAATTTGTCGAGAAAATAGAAAACGGCGTAAGATTATTCTTAATCAGCGCAGGAATAAGTACACGATTTCTTCCTTGGAATATATAAATGATCCAATTGAAAACACAAATAGAAGAAATGATGAATATTACCAATTTCTGCTGGAGTTTCGTCACATACTCCCGACCAATCATATTTTGGATTGCCACATTACAAGTGTCAATCATGTGGAGCTTTACTGTGGTACAATGAAAGAATTTACAAATCTCGAACTGAATCTACACCGAAATTCTCTTTGTGTTGTCAAGAAGGTCGAATTTACTTGCCGTTACTCCGTGAGTCCCCAACTACTCTAGCTACTTTGTTGGATTACCAAGGTGGGAAAGAGGCTAAGAAATTCCGTCATAGTATTAGAGTATACAACTCTATGTTTGCATTTACGTCACTGGGTGCAAAAATAGATACAGATATTATAAGAGAGCTGGACCATACATTTTTAGAATTAATGGTCAAAATTATCATATAATGGGCTCTCTTCTCCCGGTAGACGGCCAACATCCTAAATTTGCTCAGCTTTATATTTATGATACAGAGAATGAAGTGGATAATAGATTAAAGGCACTTGGAGTAAATGATGGCGATGAAAGTATTAGTAGGAATGTTGTGCTAGAATTGTTACATATGTTTGATATGGAAAATGAAGTGGTTAAAGCATTTAGAATGGCCAGAGATCGTTTTATCCAAAATGATTTTCTACCTATGAAATTGCGCTTAATTGGTACACGTAGAGAAAATCCAGAACAGTATAATCCTCCTACAAGTTCTGAGATTGCTGGTTTGATAGTAGGTGATTTAGGTAATTCAGATCGACAACGTGATATTATTGTTGAACATAAAGTTGATGGATTAAAACGCATTAGTGATTTACATCCCTCTTTCATGGCAATGCAATACCCTATTTTATTTCCGTACGGTGAGGACGGCTTTAGACTTCACATACCGTGTAGAAACACATTGCGGAAAAAAACGAATTTCAGGCAATATATTACAATGCGCGAATTTTATGCCTACAGAATTCAAAACAGAATAGGTGAAGGAAGCACATTAATACGAGGAGGTAAACTTTTTCAGCAATATATTGTTGACGCGTTTTCGTGTGTTGAAGAAGAAAGACTTCAATATATTAGGAAAAACCAACCTAATTTAAGATCTGAAATATATAAAGGTATTAAAGATGCTGTTGTTGAAGGAGATGTAAATGGAGATGCCATTGGTAAAAGAATTATATTACCGTCAAGTTTCACAGCTGGACCTCGCTACATGATTCAAAATTATCAAGATGCTATTGCTATATGCAGGCATTGTGGACCTCCTGATTTATTTGTTACATTTACCTGCAACGCACAGTGGCCTGAAATTCGAGATGCTCTGCAATTTATTCCTGGCCAAAAAGCAGAGGATAGGCCCGATATTGTTAGCAGAGTATTTAAGATAAAATTAGAGGCTTTAATGAAAGATATCAAGAAAGGTATTTTCTTCGGACAATCAGTGGCAGGTATGTCATTGTTAAATATAACTTATACTTAACAATTAGTACTTTGTCCTAAAATGTAACACATTTACCAAATACTTATTTCCATTATTTTATTTTCT